>JBBMJZ010039185.1:0-25241 GCA_037833815.1 Zingiber zerumbet
AAACAATACCATGATAAAATTAATAAAAGTTTCAAACTTTTAAGTTTCAACTTTCTAATCTAAACTAACAAAGTTCACCAAAATAAACGTGATAAATCAAATTAATCATCAAGCTCAAGATCATCCTCATTGTATTCTTCTTCTTTAACATCTTCAGATTCAATTTCTTCTTCTTCTTCATCATCTCTAAGTCTTAGAGATGAGTGAGAGAGAAATGTATTTCCCTTCTCGACTTGTTTAGACCTAGCATATGAACTAGACGCCATGGATGCAATATTTTTTCTTCTAGTACAATATTTAAGCTCTTCAGCTCCACTAATCCTAGCAACAACATCCCATGTCAAGTCATCACCTACAAAAACCAACTCATCTTCTTCATTATCACTTTTTCCATCCATTCTACACATCAACCATTCATTACTGTCATCAATATCTGTTAAAGAGATAGGTAACACATGCATTATACTGAACTTTTAAGATACAATTGTTTCACAAATACTAAATCATTCAAGCGCTGCTAAGCTAGCCTATTCCTTTTTTTGCTGTGCATCTATAAAATGTCAAAAAATACAATAAGTACAATAAAATAGCAAAAAATATTTTCTACTTATACAAGCAACATACTAATAGTATTATACATTTATATTTATTACATACTTGCTCAAATACACTCCAATTGGGCTCACAGCCGGAAGCACTACAAGTGAGGCTAAGCACCTTTAATAGCAAACTTTTACAATTCTGGGGTATTTACTCTGTAACATTCCCATCATTCTGCTGGAGATAATGCTCTTCTATGGCTAATTGTCACATTCCTCCCAAATAGCCCTTCTGTCTTTCAATATATAGAGAGTTGGTTAGTGATTTTATCTTGCTTAGCAACACTTGAAATCAATCTCTCCATAGTTTTAAACTAACCATTCACCACTTCTCCATATATATTTGAATCTGTGTATGAATAAAAATATTCTGGATTCAAATAATGTCCTACGGCATGCAAAGACTGATGAAGTTGTCATTCCCCTCTCTTATCAATGATCTCAAACACTTCTTTGTATTTCTATTCTTTCTCCTCAAAGGCCTTCCTAATTGTTTCTTTTGCCCTATCCATAGCCTCATAAATATAGCCCACTGTAGGCTTTCTTTCGCCATCAACCAGTCTTAGAACACAGATTAAAGGGTCGTATATCTTTAAAATATGCACAACACTGCTCCAATAAAAGAAGTTGCCGCATTATACATTCACTCAGTTATGGTCATACAAACTTTTTCCCTCGATTCTTTCTTGTATGCCTCATTTATCATAGTTTGTCTCTCTTTACCCTTTCTACTTTTAATATTTTTTTGCACATTAGAAGCAAAATACGTATCCATTAAACCTATTTGTCTTGGCCTTTTTTTGCATATTCACTGATCTAGAACTTGTATTTATAAGCGGCATAGCTTTAGCTCCAATATCATCCATATCAATCTCATCACCAAGAGGGTCTACATCCTCAAAGTCCAATGTCGTAAGTTTAGAAAGATTACTTTTCTCCGTCCTTTTCTCCATGAAATTTTAATTTTTTACAAACATGAGGCGGGCATCTTTTGCAGGTCATAATATTTCGAAACCCTCCAACAAGATGGTTTGCACAATAGATACCCCTTTTGTAACTTTTTGGCAAAAGTTACAAATCAAATCATTTTTGTTATCCGGGTTAACTCATTGAAAATAATTCATGCCAGATCTTTTGATGCAGATGTTGGAGCACTACTACTACCTTTCATGATAATTGAATAAATAGCCTAAGAAATCAAAAATAAAATAAAATCAGTATGTTTATAATATACTTCAATATGTAAAAAGAAATTATTAGGCAAGAAGAACACATACCAGCAAGAAAAATAAAAACAGGACAAAACAAAATAGAAAAACAGGACAGCAGCAAGACCATGTACCAACAACTTAGTAAGAAGAAGAAGAAAAAAAAAATTAGATACCAGAAGAAAAAGAAGATACTAAAAGAGAAAAAACGAAGAAGAAAGAAGATACTAAAAGAAAAAGAAAAAAAAAACTAAGAACGAAGAAAAGAAGACAACAGAAGAAAAAGAACATAAAAACCAAAAAAAGGGAAAAAAAACACATACCAGTTGATGGGTACGACGACGCGACTCAAGCAGACAATGACGGCCGAAAATGCTCCGGGGAGGCTCGGGTTCAGGTGAATCTTGCGTTCGTTTTCTTCTTCCCTTTTATCTTTTTACTTTGTGCCCTAATTCCAACCCAGATGAAACACTTTTTGGGCAAAGAAAAATAGGTTAAAAAAGTCTTTTCAAAGGAAAAAAAAAATCTAAAAGATGTTCAAGAGGCACACCTCATTCGCGCCTCAGGTGAGGTGCAAAGGCACACCTAGGTGTGTCCAGGCGCGTGCTTGAATGATAGCGCCTGCCTCGCTTTCCCAAAGGCGTTGGCTGTTGTGCCTTGTGCGCTTCACACCTTAATAACAACCCAGGTCATAAGTTTTCTGAAGGTCTACCTTAAGGACACCTCGGAGAGACTCGCTTCCTTACATATTTCTAGAGCAGCTCCTATGGAGGTGGATGTCATTTGTAATGGATCTCCCTTGGATGAAGGCTATATGAGCAAGGTTTGGTATACTGCCAATAACTCCCACCATTTGTGTAGTCAAGATCTTAGAGATGCTTTTGTACACAACTGCAACACGAGATAGGTTCCACTGCTTAAGTTTCACCCAAAGTGAAGAACTCTATGACAACTCACTGCAAATCCGATCCAACTATCCTATGCTGCCTTAGGGCCTTGTCATCCCCAATATCAAACAATGACTTGTTGACTTCTTCAGGTGCAACTGATTGAATCAAGTTTTGGTGTTGCTCCACATTGAGAACCAACCCCTTGCTACCAACATCAACCGCTAGGCTATCACACGACATTTGTGCCTAGTAGCTTCTCATAATAACTAACAAACTCAACAACTACCTCCTCCATGCTTGTGGTGTATTCGCCCGATTCCTTTGCAGCTGCCACAATAGTGTTCCATTGGTTGTTGTGTTTGACAAGGTCGTGGAAGAATTTGGTACTATGATAACTACTATTGAGGTAGGCGCACTATTGTTAGAATAATCGCTCCACCTCTGCTAGGAAAATAGAGCTCTTAGTTGGCCATAATATGCAATTGGGAGCCCACCTCCCAACACCTCGCGTCGAGCTATCCTCCTTGGCATGTCTAGATTGCCGTGAAGTATGCTGAAAATGTTGTCGATTCAGAGTTTGCAGCTTGCTCTTCAACTTGTTCAACTTCTGCTTGAGGCTGAATTGTGTTGCACCCTTTACTATTTCTGCCTACACTTGAGTCTGAAGTCCTCGTACAAGGTCCACATATTATAGAACTTGAAAGTTCTCATAGGCCTTTGCTCATCTAGCATCACCAAGACAACACAACATGAGTGGTCCGAGAAGCACCCCGATGGTAGGAATTCTACATAACCACTGAAGTCTTAGACCAACCATGATGATTCATCATTGCTCGATCCAATTTGCAAGAAAATCTACCATTTATCCATATGAACCGACATCCAACTGATAGCAAATCCATGGGATTACTTCTATAGAAAAATTCTTCAAGGTCATAAATAATGTGTCCTCGACATCCCACCATTCTTGTCCTCCACCATCAACATCACATTGAAATCCCCAACAATCAACCAAGCTCCATGATAGCCTCTCCCAAATGCTTCAAAGCATTCCATGAAGGCCATAGCCAAACATGACAACTACCATGTGTCGGATGAGTTTGGAGAAGACTCCGCATTAAATGAACCAGGTGTCAATGTCTAGAACCTCCACCTCAACTTATTGCATGTCCCACAATACCAGAAAAGTTATGAGCCACTATCATACACGAAAATCATTGTTGGAGAACTATATTTAGCGTCCCTTTGGTCAATTTTGTCTCTAGGAGGCCTATTATTTCAATTCTATGCTTCTAAAAGAGGTGTTGCACTCCCTTTTGCTTAAGGAGCTTATAAAAGCACCTTATGTTCTAGCTAGAGATCTTCATCTGCATGTCAGGGCGGAGTTCCTCCACCCCTTGCATCCTGTTGTCCCTACCATTATGGTATGCATGTTACCCCCATCCTTCAGTATTGATGAAGCTACGTTAAAGCTAGAATCCTCGGTGCTAGAGCATTAGGAAGAACCCTCCATAGATAGGGATGAATTAGTGTCTGGTCCCCAATTGAGCTACACTCCTAGTCACTTTGGTGCTCCATAGATAGGGCAGAGTATCTCACTTTGATACTCAGTATGCCCTGCTAAATTTTGGTGCTCTGCTCTGTGCTGGCTCCCTGCTCCACCCCATGCATGTCATTCTGTGGGCAATATTGTGTTTGTTGGTGAAGGTTATCAAGTGTGTAAGTGCATCCTTGACAAGTTAGGATAAGTGCATTGAATGACAGAAGTTCAAGTAGGTCAAAATGGCCTATTCTTGACGATTGGAGAAGTTCAACAAATATTAGAAGATAAGTCCAATAGATGTTAGCAAAGGATAAGTCTAATAGGCATTAGCAAAGAGAAGACCAACATATATTGCCAAAGGAGAAGTCTAAGAAGATTTTGACAAAGAAGTCCAAGTAGGTAAAGGGTTATATGATACTCATGAAAACAATAAAGACCCCAAAGTGAGGCCCCTTGTAGACAAGAAAGACCCAAAACACGTGAGAAAGACCCAAAGGCAAGGCCTCTTGGTAGATGAGTAAGGACCCAAAAGTGAAACCTCTTTTGACAGATAAACTCTAAGTGAATTTTGAGAGTTTAGGAGTGACCTTTATTTTGGATTTGGATAGACTTTGACTTAGGTGAGGATTCAACCATAATTTGGTTGTGGTCAATATCTAGTCGACTAGAGGGATTAGAGGTTAGTACTAATAAGGTGTTAGGTCATTTAGGGAATCAACTTTAGATGTTTTACTTGCAAAGGTTTCATTTGATGAGTCTATTAAATGTAACTTCATTCAACTATTATGGTCTTAGTCAATTGGACAGTCAACTGAAAGTCTTTTTCAAGAAAATGGTTGCTCGCTATTTGAGAGTCAACTAGGGAAATCCACAAAAGTGAGTTTAGTTAACTAGGAAGGTGACTAAATATCTAACTAAAGTTGGAATTGTTGGCGTTGTTCTATCCTAAGTGATCTATGTGCCTTCGATCTTGATGTTTGAGCAAAAGATTTAAGTTAGGTCTTGCCTATTGTATTTAATATGTGCGAATGTGCAGGGATTTGCAAAAACACACATGGAGTTTGGATAGTTGATAGCTCAATGAATTCGAGTGTATGGATGTAAGCCTAGCGTGGCCAAAGTGGCATGCTCAGTTGCTTGGAGGTCCAAAGAGATCGAAGACGAGTGCTATGGGGCATTCAAAAGACTACAACATGAGTCCTGAGGTGGTATTGGAGTAGCTCTAGTGCAAGAATAGATCGTTGATTCAACAGAGGAAGGCAACAACTCTTAGATAGTTTATGTGATCAAACAGATTAGTTGAAGAACCAAAGTAAGTAGAAGGCTGACTTTACATGATCAAATAGATTAGTCGACTTGAATCAAAGTGAGTAGAAGGCTGACACAATCACAAAATCAGTCGACTGGAAAAAAGACTTGAGTCAAATGGAAAAAAGATTGAGTTGTCTACAATTGCGCAGAACAACATATTGAGACTTGTTTGATGGCAACATTGAGACTATAAAGGGGCAAAGGGAGTTCATCAAGGATGGCAAATAGTATTTAAAATTTATATTCTTTTGCCCTTGTTGTTCTATTTGTAGTCCTTTTCTAATTTGAGGTAAAGGTCTCTACCTTGAATTTCTATTGTGTACAAAGCTATGATTTTTTTTATACTTAAAGAAGTTTCTGTAAGAGGTTTTCTACCTCTATAAAAGAAAAAAATATATATATAGTGGAATTCAATGGATGACTCTCTTTCCAAGTCATAGGTCATGGAGTAGAAACTTAAGAATCACATTAATGGAATCATATTAATTGTGTTTGTCTTCATTATTATTTATCTTGTTTCCACTATGTAATTAGATTAAGTTTAAGATTGTCGATTTAGATTTGACTATAAATTATTAAATTTCATATTTAGTTATGATTTTCATTTTCTTAATTGTATATGTGTATAAAATATTAATTAGTTGTGAAATATAAAATATTTATTGTTGTGTTTAATGAGTATTAGTTAATTATGATTTGTTTATCTGTGATTGTAACTTACTTTAATTAAGGAAACAATTGTTACATTTATTCATTAATAATCTTCATTCTTAATTTAATCCACTCCTATTTCATATTCATATTATTTAAATATCGACCATTAGGCCTTCATATAGGCACCCACCTACTACCTAAACAGAAACGCTATATAGTAGGATGACTTTTTTACTGTTAGATCACGTGATGCAACTAAAGGGGATGAATAGACATTCTCAATCATGTTCGTATTTACCAATGATCAGATTATTAGGTAGCAGAAAACATTAACAATATAAAAAAAATTAAACACATACGATTAACCAAGTTTATGTGGTTTGGTAATTCCTTGGCTCCTACTCCATACCCTATGATCCATCGGTAGATCACTTTAATCCTTTAAAAAAATTTTCTCCTTTACGGATATCTTCTATTGACAGACAAACCTCTTAGAGTTCTTTTTGTTATTGTGGATTGCTTACACTGACCCTAGAATGTAGCTCTCCTTGTAGCTGATGATGAATCTTGTAAAAATCTTCAAGTATTCCTCTTTTTATAATCGATTGTTTAATGAAATTCACCTTATCAAACTCGACTGTTTGATTATCAATCAACTACCCGGAATCTCTTTCCGGATTGTCTGCCATTCTTTATCAGTCGATTCTAGCTCCACACGTTATCCACTTCCTCCTTTTATAATTAATTGTTGTTTTTTTAAATTTGTCTTATTGATTGACTCGACTATTTGGCTATCAGTTGACTACTTGAAATCCTATTATCTTTTCTCCTTTTCAGGTCAGCTGTCATTCTTCATCAATCGGCTCTAGCTTAACATGTCATCCACTTCACTTACATCTGGATTGATTCTTCTGCTATGTCATCGTATAACCCTAGATTAAATTATGACTGAATCCCTTGAGTCACAAATGCATCATTTGATAATTAAGTATCCAATTGACCTCAATCTACCACAACTTTCGATGCCTAAAGATCATTTCTCTAAAAACTTCGTCAATTGCCCAGTACCACTCACTCTTAACTCACTAGGACTTTCAATTTCCCAACCATCAGTCAAGATTTATTCTTACCTAGCCTCATATCCATTTTGATCCGCTAAGATTTCCACTTGCATAGCCTTAGTCCTCCATATCTTACATGACATTGAGGAGCTATTAGGACTTCCATTATCAACACTAGTTGAACTTCTTCAATAAGTATCTAATTTAGCTTGGACTTCCCATCAACCAAGTGTATGATCAACCTTAATCCACTTAAACTTCATTCAATGTTAAGTATCTAATCAACCATGACCTATCTAAAATATTCCAATATATTTATTTTGCACACCGTGATGCTCGAACATGCGGCCACAGAATTGAGAAGTCTTGCATTCTACTAACTGAGTTAGACAATATATTGGTTAAATACATTTTTCAAATACAACATATCTTTAACCAGATTGCTCAAACATCAAATCATTAAACCATAGTCAACCTTGACTAGAAACTGATTGCACCAATATTTACCACCTAACATTGCCTTTTAATACCTTGTCAACTCAATCCTTCTCTTAGTATCAATATGTGTTTGTCTTGTACACAATAGGACTATGAGTTTAGTGAATAGTAGGAAAAAAACAATGAATATGTTAACGAGCTTAAAGCTCCAAAGTTACATTAATTAAACATATAATATTTACTAGAACTAGTATAGTAATTTGATCACTTTTCATGCCTACCTTATTCTTTTGTTTTTTTAATTTAATTGATTCTTTTGAGTAGTGCAACAATTATAGCCTTGGATCAAAGGGTTTTATAGAAGATTCAAGCAAAAGATAGTGTGTGACTCTTTAAAAGGATAAGTAAAATATTGACAAGGGAGGTTTTAGAAGGTTCAAGTGAATCAACAAAAGTACTCTTTTGAAGGCTTATGTAGGCTCATGTAAAAGATCAATAAGGGAGTTCTTTAAGAGGCTTAAGTAGAAGATTATTAAAGGGCTCAAGAGGAGACATAAGCAAAGGATCATTAGGGGTTGTTTAGAAGGCTAACGATTGTTAGCAAGCTCTTGAGAAGAATCGAGCAAAAGATTATCAAGGGGCTCTTTAAAAGGCTCAAGTACATTAGGGAAGACTCAAGAATAGCATCATGAGGTTCTTTAACTGGTACAATTAAAGAATTATTGGTCTTGGGATAGAGTGACTTAATGTGGTAAGAATTTTAATAGTTATATGATTGGTATCATATTGGGTACACTCTAAAAAGGGCAATTTATGAAGGAGCTCTTTTGGAGTTAAGCATTGGTCTTTGCTTAGAAGTTCTTGCACCTTATTGATTTTAATAGCATGTTGAAGACCACTTAATGAGAGTCCACTGTACTCTTTATTCAACTAATGGTTAACTTTAATTAGAATGAGAATTATTTTGTAATTTTTTTACAATCAAGTTTGTATTCAATTTCTTTAATTTTAATAGGCATCCTTTTACTAAAGTAAATGAAAATGAGTTTATCCCCTTTTAATTTCTTAATGAATTGTTAATGAATCAAAGAAGGGTCACTAATATCACAATACATGTAAAAATTTTGAAATTATAATGAATATTCTGATTCTTTAGCTATAGTTCATCATCAAAAAATTTTAAGAATCATATGTTTTTATTTAAGTTTACTTTTTGATTTAAGGTCAATATTCCATAGGCAATTTTCCAACAACAACAACAACCAAGCCTTATCCCACTAAGTGGGGTCGGTTATATGAATTAGCTCTATCCCCTACTATATCATTATCTATACTTAAATAAATTTTATCTTATTTTATTGTTGCTAACCAAGTCTTTTGTGGTCTTCCTCTTCCTCATTTGATATGCGTGTTTGTCATAGTTTCACATCACCTAACTGGAGCATTTATTGGTATCTAAATATATGCTCGTATCATTTTAAACGTGTCTCTTGGAGTTTTCCCTCAATAAATGCAACTCTAACTTTTTCTCTAATGCTCTCATTTCTTATTTTCCCCATCCTTGTATGTGTACACATCCACCTTAACATCCTCTCATCTCTGCAACTCTCATCTTCTGCTCATGTGCTCGAGCCATAGCCCAATATTCAGCTCCATATAACATAGCAGGTCTAACTGTGATTTTATAGAACTTTCCTTTAAGTTTTAGAGGTACTTTAAACACCTGATGCTCTCCTCCATTTCAATCATCCTGCTTGTATTCTATGTAAGGCATCTCTCTTAATCCCTCCATCGTTTTACAAAAAAAAATCCTAAATATTTAAAGCTCTCGATTCCTGCCAACTCGTCCTCTCCTATCTTAACAATTATCTCATTACTTCTAATATTGCTAACTTAAATTCTATATATTTTGTCTTTAATCCACCAAGCCTAAAATCTTTCCCTTCTAGTGTTTTTCGCTAAGATTCTAGTTTAGCATTTACTCTTTTACGTGTTTCATCTACCAAAACAATAACATCTACAAACAACATACACCACGGTACTGCGTCTTGAATGTGCGCAGTGATTTCGTCCATAATTAGTGTAAAAAGATAGGAACTTAAAGTTGACCCTTGATGTAACCTTATCTATTAGAAATGTTTCAATTATTCCGCCTGAAGTCTTTACTCTAGTTATTACATCCTCGTACATATCCTTAATTAGTTCAATATATATTATGCTAACACCTCTCTTTTCTAAAATACTCCATATAATTTCTCTTGGAACTACATAAGTTTTTTCTAAGTTAATGAATATCATGTGTATATTTTGTTTTTGTTCCCGATATTTTTCAATTAATTGTCTAAGTCTATTGTCAACCTTTCAGGCATGAATCCAAATTGATTTTCAGTTACTGTGGTCTTCTTCCTTAATCTTTTTTCCCAAAATTTCATGGTATGACTCATTAGTTTAATACCCATATAGTTTGCATAATTTTGTATGTCTCCCTTGTTCTTATATAAGGGAACTAGAGTACTTATCCTCCATTGATCATGTATTTTTTTTCGTTTTCAATATCGTTAAATAATTTTATAAACCATTAAATACCTTGTTTCCCTAGGTACTTCCATACCTCTATTGGAATATCATCTGGTCCAACGGCTTTTCCATTGTTGTGCATCCCATTTAAAGTTTATTCTACTTCTGAAATATAAATTCTACGATAAAAATTTAAATTTTTATACTCATTTGACCTACTTAAATTACCTAAGTTAAGTTGGTCACCAAAACGTTCATTAAAAAGTTGATAAAAATACCTCTTCCACCACTCTTTTATTTCTCCATCGTTTACTAATACCTTACATTCATTTTTAATACATTTTATTTAGATAGAATCTCTTGTCTTCCTTTCTCTCACTTTAGTTATTTTATAAATGTCTTCTTCCCTTTCTTTTGTATCCAATGTTAATATAATCGTTTAAAAGTTTCATTTTTTGGTTCACTCACTACTTTCTTAGCTTCTTTCTGGGCTATTGTATACTTTTTAAAGTTGTCCTCGTTCTTGCAAATATATAATTCCTTATAAACTATTCATTTTTCCTTCACTTTCTCTTATACTTTCTCATTCTACTACCAAGATTCATTACCTAGTGGTGCATGTCCCTTTGGCTCACCGAGTACACTCTTAGCTACTATTTTCAACTTTGATACCATCTTATCCCATGTTGTATTAGAGTCATCGTATATTTCACCTAATGCTTGTACTTCTACCTTCTCCTTAAATATATTTTACTCCCCATCCTTTAACTTTTACCACTTAATTCTAGGAGTCGTATATATTTTCTTTCTATTGATACTATGTTTGAAGCATATATCCAACACTACTAACCTATGTTGGGTAATTAAGATTTCTCCATGGATAACTTTACAATCTTTACAAATCTTTTTAACCTTCTTCCTAACCATAAAAAAATCAATTTGTGATTTATTATTGCCACTTATGAGCATGACTAAGTGTTCTTCTCTTTTCTTAAAAAGCGTAAGGTCATATGCTACCGCAAAATCTAATATAATTTTCCCATCATCATTTCTCATTTCAAACTCATAACTCTCATGTACCCTCTCATATTACTCATTTTTCACTCCGACATGCCCATTTAGATCACCACCTATTAAAATCATTTCATTTGGTGGAATATTCTAATCCTACTTGCGGTGCAAATAAGCTAATTATGTTCATAGTTTTGTTTCGCCACTATTAGCTTAAGGGCTATAATTCTATCCCCTTTTCTGACTACTCCTACAACTTCATCTTTTAATGAATTATCTACAATAATATCCACTCCATTTCTTACTCTACTCTTTTCAGTGTACCATAACTTAAAATCCGAGTTTTCTATCATCTTTGCTTTCTCGTCTACCCATTGTGTCTCTTGTACGCACAAAATACTAATTTTTTTTATAATCATCGTATCTACTACCTCCGTTAAGGATTCCTATGTTCCATGTTCCAAATCTTAGATTATTAGTTTTCCTACCATATTTGTTCTTATTCAACCTATGGTGTGAGAACTCTTGCCTATTTAACACTAGGCCCAAGTTCTCATGGAGATGTAGTGGTCCTTGCTGATACGTTATAGTCGGACCCTCTAACGTGAACTCTTGCATATTTAGCACTACACTTGAGTTCTAGAGATGTAGCAGTCCTTGTTGAGACGTTACAGTCGGACCCTGCAACGCGTTCCTTCCGGATTCATTCATTGAATATTTACCATAGTTTTAACACGGCAACCTAATGCAACCCTCCTTTATCCAGACTTGGGACCGGCTCTAACCAGTCATCATGGACAAAGTTATAATTAATTTATAAATTGCCCATGACGACCGTCGTCATGGGCAATTTTCCAAATTAGTTTAAATTAGCTTAAATGCTTTTACTAAAATTTCTTAGCAGTTCTAATATGTTCGAATTTAGCAAGAGTTATTCTAAGATAATCAAAGAAATCTTCAATTTTAATTAACAAATTCTTAGGGTTTATTCTTCTATTAAAAGTAAAAATAT
Source organism: Zingiber zerumbet (assembly GCA_037833815.1). Taxonomy (NCBI): domain Eukaryota; kingdom Viridiplantae; phylum Streptophyta; class Magnoliopsida; order Zingiberales; family Zingiberaceae; genus Zingiber; species Zingiber zerumbet. Next base: position 12,245 of record JBBMJZ010039185.1, read on the forward strand.
CTACATCAGTATCTTTAGACTTATACGGGTTATTATTTTTAATGTAATTTTTTGTTTTTTTTTTTTGGCTAGATATGGAGTAATTTGATTGTCGACAAGGATTAATCCATAAGGTTCATGCTTCACAACATTATGATCCATTGTAATTCTAAGCTCATCTTGTATTTTGATTTTGCAATTAACATTTGTATGTCTAGAGAATGTTACCCTCCATACCCATCTGTAAGCATCTAATATTAATTTTTTAAAAAAAAATTAAGTTTAAGGTATCATATTTAGGCTAAAGGAAATGAAAAAAAAAACACTAAATGCTCACGGGGTGCTTACGAATGGGTGTAGGGTAACAAAAGACTATGTCTCATCTCTATATTTCATCTCTTTCATAATAATTGCAATTTTCTCTGTCATCATGTTAATTTAAGGTTATTGGTAAATAATGATGCTTATAGAACAAAAACAAGAAACATATGTTTTACTTTTTTTAAATGATGGATAACTAAATTAAATAAAACAACTTATATAATTTGTTTACCAATGATAATTAAACTAGCGCAAAAGGATAACTCATCATTGTATTTCATATTTTTTAAAAGATCTACAATATATGCAAAGAATTAAAATTTTATAAGAAATTTTGAAGGGGAGTCTTGGCGCAACGATAAAATTATTGCTTTGTGACCAAAAGATCACGGATTCGAATCCTTGGAAACAGCAAAGCAAGGTAAGGCTACGTACAATAGATCTTTCCCCGGGACCCCGCATAGCGAGAGATTCGTGCACCGGACTGCCTTTTTATAAGAAATTTTAAATTACTAACTAAATAATCAAAAAAATTTTAAAAAAAATAACATCCATTACTAACTTCAAACTTATACTAGATCCAAATGTTTTATAGGTCTAAATGTTGTACTGAATCCTATAAATGACGGGTCCATCACTTTGGATTTTTTAGTTGGATGTTATAATAGATAATTAAATAACCAAGACAAAACCTTTTAACTTCTCTAATTCAACCAATTTCTTTTTTTTGGAAACAATATGTCATAATATAACTTTTATAGAAAGATTTGTAAAGATTACAAGGTCATCCTTCAAAAAAAAACTTAATTATCCAATATAGATTAGTAATGTTAGATATGCGCCTCAAATATAGTATCAATAAAAGGAAAACATGCATAGTTCTAGAATTAAGTGGTGGAAGTTAAAGAACGAAAAACAAAAAAAAATATATTTAAGAAAAAATATAGACACAAGTATTAGGAAAAATACATATCGACTCAAATACGACATGAGATAAAATAATATTAAATTTAAAAATGACGGTCAAAAGCATACTCGTGAGTCAAAAGGATGTGCACCACTAGATAAAAAAAATCTTAAGGGTGGAATAAGAAAGTTTAGGAGAAAGTGAAGCAAAACGAACAACTTATAAGTAATTATAAACTTTTAAGAAGAAGAAAATTTAAAAAAGTATGCAATAGCCAAGAAAGCAGTGAGTCAAGCCAAAATGAAACTTTTGAACGCTTATGGGAAATGTCTAAGGAAATAGAGTATTGAATGACTTGTGAAATTATTCAACCTAATATTGAAAATGAAAAAAAAACGAAGGGTAAGTACAAGATTTAAAATCTCAAGTCATGCTGAAGTTTTGGTCCTTGATGAAATGATATTGTTCCAGTATCATGTCGATGTTTCGATGCATAACGTCGATAATGGATTGGAGTTGAAAAAAAAGATGAAACATAGGAAGGAGACATTGTCTATGTCAAGCATGCTTTTAAATCTTGTACCATGCCAAGAGAAACTGTCGCGACAAATTATTTTGCAAAATTATCAAAGCTCAATACCACATTGCACAAATAATGTCTCCTTTCTTTCCTCCATCTTCTTTTTCTTTTAATCTCTAATCTATCATCAACACATGCACCTAAGTGTAAGCACGACTAGCCAAAGACCGAAACTATGGTACTTGAGATTTTAAACCTTAGTATCGAGTGGTATCGAGTTTCAGTGATTTATCGAAATGTCAACCAGCGCGATACGAGATTTCAAACTATGGATAAGCACTCTAATCCCTTGTATAAAAATCAAAGAGACATACAAAATTATATGAATTATAAGAGCATTAAGATAATGAATCATATCATATAACTTTATGAAAGAGTGATAGAAAAAAGACCAAGGACATTACAGTAACTAAAAATCAAGGTCAACAATAGAAGCTACAAGACTTGCACATAGTACTCATTGACATAAAAAAATTTATAACAATCCCAAGAAAAATTATGTGGACAATTCTAGAAAAGTGTTAGTATAGCATATATTATAATAATTAAGGATACGAGGATGTAACAACAAGAGTGAACTCTAGGTTGATTAATCAAAATGTTTTATATAAACATAGGGTTACATTACGGATCTACTTTAACTCTATATTTGTTTACATTAATTATGAATAAACTCACTGGATGCATCCAAGATATGTTATCATGGTGCATGTTATTTGCAGATGATATTGTTTAGCTAGATAGACAAGTGGAGTAAATACTAAGTTCAAATCTTAGTAGTAAACATTAAAAGTTAATAGAGGAATTTAAGTATGCCAATATTTGACGTAATAAGACAACGAGTTACCAATAACTAAAAGTTTTAAGTATTTAAGATATTTTTACAAAATGATTGAGGGGTTAAGAGATGTCTTACATAGTATACAAATAAGATAGTTAAAATGGAGAAGAGCATTAGGTACTCGTGATTTTAGAGTATCTCTAAAATTAAAAGAGAAGTTTCATAAAACGACAATTAGACCTGCTATGTTATAACTGAATATTAATTAATGACTCGAGCATAAAAGCATAAATGAGTCATATAAACAAGGAAGTTAAGGTGGATGTGCGGATACAAAAGGATAAATAGGATAAGAAATAAGAACATTAGATGAAAAGTTGTGCAGTGAAAATTTTGAAAGATGCATGTAAGATGGTACGAACGTATACATAGACGATCAATAAATATTCAAATTAAGTAATGTGAAACTAGGACAAATACACACATCAAACAAGAGAGAGAAAGATCAAAGAAGACTTGATTAAAAATGATAAAATAAGATAAAATTTATTTAAATATAAATAATGATATAGTAGAGATAGAGTCTAATGGTGTAACAGGATCTATTTAGCCAACTCTACCTAGTAGGATAAGGCTTAGTTGTTGTTGGAGGAAACATGCAACAATGATTATAGGAGTTGGTGATTGATGGTGGTAGGTGACCAAAGAGTTAGTTTCACTCAACGTTCATGTTATCTATCCTGTCATTTGTTGTGATATCAAGAAGCACAGGGTGGTTGCACACAATAAACACAGAAGTTAGAGTGACAAGAAGTGGTGCTTAGGAAAGCTTTGCAGCAAGTAGCAATATAGAGGGTCGACGCGAGGGTAGAAACAAAGTGGTTGAGTTGCAACTAGTAAGGCCAATGAAAGAGCTTGTAGGCTTTGGCAAATTAGTAATCAGCAATTCAATGCCACGAAGCAATTATAGTGATATTTAAGAGCTAGAGATGATGATGCAAGGGCTAACATGTGGAAGAGAAAATGGAAAGGGAATGTCAACAATCAAATAAAAAAAATTGAGACTGCTATTCATGAATCATGAGAATGATGAAATCTCGCATTGGAAGGAATTACGGGACCTCAAACAAAAATAACTCCACAAAAGAAACTCAAACTTATACTGAAATAGAAAATATTAACTGAAATATGATATAATACTCGAAAGCCTCCCCTTTTATAGACTTATAATAACCCAATTGCTTATAAAAATATGACCTTGTTATCCCAATAGTACTAAAAATTTTCTAAAAAAAAAATCTAAACTTCAGATGTTAAAGAAAATAAAATTTAAAAGACTAAAAATTTTAAATGGATTTTAAAGGGTTTAAATTGTGACCATGTTAGAAAGATTCCACTCTGAATTCTCATAGTTTACTCAAGACCATTGATTGAAAGAACGCTGGACATAACACCACAAAAGCAAAATTAACATTACCATGTGCAAGCGACATTGTCATTTTAGAACCTTCTTTATGGATTAAATTCTTTGAATTCCTTCACCACCTGATTCAGAGTATGCAAAGCCATTTTCTTTATCTGGACAGTTTAATGAAAATAGTTCAAAAGCTAAGAGATCAGAAAGATAATAGCAATTACAGGACATGGTAACAAAATAACTGGAAAGGTTGAAAATAAGAGGACCTCGAGTTTATCTTCCTTAGCTCTGTGCTCTTCAGGAAGAGTACGATATTCTTCAGTGAGGTGAATGCACTCGCGGATGTTTTCAGGAGAGACAAAATCTAATGCCACCTTTATGCATGACTGTTGTTTGGCAGAAAACAGGAAACAATTCAGTAGTTGGATTTACTAATATCGGATGAGAAATAAAATCAGTCTTAGAGACATAATTATCACACAAAGTCATCAATGAAAATATCAACCTTCAGATTTCTGACTTGGTGGGGGCATCCAGCAGGGATAAAGACAGCTTCACCAAGTTTTTGCACGAATGTCCAAGGTTCAATTCCTACATAAACCCAGATATGCCATAGCTTGCAAATGTTATAACAATATTCAAGGATGAATTACAATTTGCATTTACAAAAAAAAATAAATTTGGACATAAATAATATTGCTTACCATATTCAGCCTTGAGCTTTCTTTTATGCTCTATTGTCAAGTAGAAAGACTGGTCATGGATCGGATGAATCACCTAAATGGGAGAGAACATTTAATTTCCATTTCAACTAGAAAGAAACTATTCAGCATCCAAACGACCAGAATAATATCTACCTGTTCTACAGAGGAACAGTATGTATGCCTAAACTCCCTAGAATGCCTTCTAAGATATTCTTGCAGCTTCTCAGAATCTTCTCTTCGGAAAATGTCCCATAGAGCACCTCCATCTAGAATTTCATGCTCTGACTTATCAACAGATGCAAATAATGTCATATCAACAGTATACAATTCTTCTTTTATATCTTGCTCCAAATGTTGCTTTTTCAACTTTTTTATGGCAGAAAGCTGACCATCAACAAGAGTTACTTCTGCTGTATGTGTCAGAACATTAACCTGAAATTCAGATTCAGACAATGCATATAAGAGTTCATATTTGAGATGGATTCAGTGTCTAATTGATCCTAAGGAATAGTGAGAAAAATTAGTCAGCTTAAGAAGGCAGTAGCATAATCTATTCAGATATAAGCACAATTTCAACATAGGATTTAAACACATCAATCAGTTAGATTGGTGAACAGCTGAAATTTCAAACTTGATAAACAAGAATATTTACCATTAGTACATAGTGAAACAATTGTCCCATTTGAATGAATAATGACAGAAAATGATCAGTGCCAAGAAAAATACAGCTTCAAAAATAAAAAAAAAACAAAAATATTTCAATTGAACTCTTAGTGAACAGGCAAAAACAAGATGTTTAGACTTGATAAACAAATGACAAGAAAAAAGGCCAATTTTATGGGAAAAAAAAGGTACAAGGATCATATCCGTCAAATGATTGAAGAACTTACAGCATCAGACATGTCACAGTGAAGCTTGGTGACAGAATCACCTCTTCCCAATTCTTCATTGACTCCATAGGCTATGTACGTTTTGGGACCTAAATCAGGCTTGATCACATCCATTGGCAGCTTTGTAGCAAGATTAAGATAGCCAACTGTAGGATCTGTATATTCAGGAAACGGCAAGGCTGAAATAAATTCAGCACCATGACGTGGCAAGCGTTCCTCAAAGGAATTAGCTGGAGGCCAATCCTTAAGTTTGAGCATCTCAGGCCACCCATTTTTGTGTTTGCGACCTTTAGTATAACCGGTGAAGAATTGGTGGATATTAATCTCCACCTGCAAAATATACAATTCAACATTCAGATTACTTGTATGACGAACAAAGAAAATCTCAGAGAGAAGATTATTTATGCAGTATTAGCAAGTAACTAATTGTAACAAGAATAACTAAAAACTATTTCTAAGCAATGCATTTGAGACTACATGTAAAAGAAGGATTTACAAACTCTAGCGACCATTTAGGTAAGATGGTGAGAATAAAAGAATTCATTGCTTCTCAGTCTACAAATAAAATATGTAGGTCGTAAAATAATTCACTTTTTAGAAGCAATCAAATAGCAAAATGATCACTAAGGCATTAGATTCATTTTTTTATTTAAGAATCAAAGATCAGATAAAATAATTTCCTTGACTAAAAATATCAGGAATAGGAATTTGAACTGACCTCACATAAATCCAAGCAGTCAATTGCCTTCACTGTAAGTCTCTCAGAAGCCCTCTTAGATAGTTTTTTTTCTCGTAATGCTCGCCACATGACCATAGGCTCCCAGCTCAATCCAGATGTGATCCCAAGCACATCTCTGACAATAACAGGCTGACCTTTAAGCCAGTGCTTCTGGAAATGCTCTAGTTCACCTTGTTGAGTAACACTTGCTGGAGGGCAGTACAAGTAGTTATCATCTGAGCTCTCACGACTTGCTGCTTTTCGCAGCAACCCACTGCTAGAATTAATCTGTCCAGGTGCATTGAAACATAAGCACTGACAGGAATTATCATGGGATTCTGCAAAGTGACTGCAAAGAATCGCCTTAACTTTTTTCTCAAGAACACTAAGGAAATTTTCCTGAAACAAACACTTCAGCTCCAAATGGACAGAACCACAACCTCCAAATTCTTTAGGTGGGCAAGGAATGCTGCCATCCTTGTTTGGCGTCCATTCTTTTACAGATTGATTGTCTTTAGAGGATTTGTTTCTGCTTGAAAAACTTCCACTCATTTTGCCACCATGGATGTAAGCACTGCCTCTATCCTGATAGGGCAAAATGATTTTTCCAAGACCACCAGGAAGATAACCATCACGAAGTTCTCGACAGCAGCTAAGGCATAGGTCCAGCAAACAGTTTGAACAGTTTCTATGGAAATCAACTATCGATGTCCTGCAGATGTTACTGTTCAATACAACACATATGAACAGATTTTAAGAGCCTGACTTCAAAGAGAATCTAATTTTGACTATGGTACTAGTTTCTACCAGAACATGCGTTCATCCTTTGCACACTTGGTCCTTTGTACCTTTATTTCACTTGGCAAAGAATCTGGTCAAAACTCCATCAATGTTACGAAAACTATTTTTATTGGAGAAACAACTAAATTATAATAGAACAGTAGTACCTTGAATCTTAGCTTCAATTTCTTTCTCTACATCTTGCTCTTGAAGCATCTCTTTCAACCATGGAAGCAATAAATGCAGAGTGTAGAGTTGAAATTTGATTTTATCAGCCTCATTGATCACATTTCTTGTAGGCTGCAGCATTTAACAGAAAATTAAGATACTATAGAAGAACAAATTGTAAAAGCAAAAGCTACTGCTAGAGAAAGTACAGCCACCAGAAGCAAACCTTAGTTAGACTTATCATTCGCAAGCATGCCTTGCAGTTGCAATTTCCACGACAAAATGGACACTCAGCTGCAATATCGGCCTCTGTCAAATGGGGATACCTATACATCACAAACAGAATGCTGAAATTAAGAGAAATGATAAAAATGTTGCTCAGCTGCAACATTGCTCTCTGTCAAATGGGGATACCTATACATCACAAACCAAATGCAGAAATTAAGAGAGCTAAGTGAAATGTTGTTTTGAATTTTCACGCTGCTATCAAAGATGTAAGCCAGTCAAGTACTATGAATTAAAGTTCACAAATCCTATGAAAGACTGCAGAATCGCTTTTATATTTAAACAACAAAAAGTCACAGACACCCACCAGCGGCTAATGCAAGGTATGCAGAATCGCTTCTTGTCGCATGAAGTGCACCATACAACTCTGCCTTTATCATTCCTTTGGCATTGATGGCACATAAGTGCATCGCTGCCAATTAATTTCTTCTTTTTGATGCCCTGACAAAAAGGAAATCAATAAGATTTTTTTGTCACAAAAAGGTGAATATATATGAGAAGACAACGAGAAAAAAATAGGGTTTGCTTAAGAACAAATTGCCTCTGGATAATTCTCATTTTGTACAACCCTCCTGGAGTTGGATTTACTGATGGTATCCTCCATCTCGGTTTTCCTGCTACGTTTTTTCTCCTTGTTCATGTTTGTTCTCTTTCGTTTGTTTCCAGTACTCAATCGCTTTTCTTCGCAATATTCATCCTCCTCCTGTGTTCGAAGACAGAAATCAGAGAAAAATATATTATTTATCTTTCAAAAACCAAAAATGAAAGCAAAAAAAAGAAAGGACAGGGCGCCATGAGCATAAACTGTACAATCAAACTCAGACGCAATTACGCTAGAGAATCTCACTTCCGAGGCATCCTCCGCATAATTAACATCCCTATCCAGCTTCCGCGATTGGATCTCACTCGACCCACTGCAAGACGGCGGCTCAAAGGCCCGGCCTACCTCCGGCTCCCTCGGCTTCTTGGAGGAGTGGGTGGGGTTCGAGTCACCGCCCATCTTATAGTCGTTATGCTGCCCACAGTGGTCGGAGCAACCAGACGTCCGCGGATGGCCTGGCGACTCCTCCGCGCCCATAGCCGGTGGTACAGAATTGGTCGCCGAGCGGGAAGAGAGACGATTGCGGGAAAAAGTGACCTAGCGGTCGACCACCGCGAACGTAACAATTTGGCAGGAAATACAAAATACTTTCTCCCACTCTCGCTTGGGCTTCGGCTTGGGCTTGGACTTGGGCTTCGACCTTTGTGCAATAGCCCTTTTAAATCGAATTGAGATTTGGACAAACTGGTAAAAATTTGCAGGTGCTGCCCAAGTAAGGTTAGATCAAGCTCCGTTTGGTATGCATAATAGGATAGCCCAAGTAAGGTTAGATCAAGCTCCGTTTGGTATGCATAATAGGATATAATTGGGTTGATTAGGATATGATAAAATGTAGGATAAATAATCCCTTTGGAGGCCAAGGGATTATGAATCCTATACTTAATCACCCATAGTTCTACTCCTAATCAACTCTACCAAACGCTTGATTAAAAACTTTTTTAAAATATAATCCTATCCTATCATGCATACCAAACGGAGTCTAAAAAAAATACATGGTATAATTGTTAATATTAATATGTAAATATAATATAATTTATTATTTTAATATTTTAATTTAGAAAACATCTAGTATAACACATATAGTATTTTAAATTTTATGACTTATTTACGTGGAACTCGGGATATCTTTCTAAATTTGGTATCAGAACCAACCTAAAAGACCTAAGCAACTTATATGAATAAAATATAACTCAAAAATACTCATTACGATGAAACTCTTAATTTCTCTCAATAATTTTCTAAAACAAATAACACTGATTACTATAATTATACACTAGTTAGTCAAAATGATTAAATACTAATACAGCAACATAACATCATATTAGCACTACTTACATCTTTACATTATAGAATTGTCGTATTAAAAACTCTACTTAGAAACTCAACTCCTCATAATTAAAAATCATATTCACAAAAATAATCATACAACGATCTCAAAGAAGCATTAGGAAATTTAAATAGAGACCTTAGTGAACTCTCTTTTGGAAAAAATAATTCATAGGCACCTACTACCTATAAATTTCTCACATACATAAATCAAGAGAAGGATTTCCTTGCTAATGGATCTACATATGCACACACGAACACAAACTGAAGTGTTTACATGACCATCACAAACTGAAGTCTTTATAGGACCATCACAAACTTTAAGACAACTAAATAGAACTTTATCAATGATACCTAGGAGATTATCAACCAATATTGTTATTTATCAATTAGAAGAGTTTATAAATATTGAATAAAAATTTAAATATTTTTTCAAATAAATAATTAAATACCTTAAATCCAAGAAGAATATACAATCAAGGATTGTTATTCTTTTCTACTGCATTTTATATACATCATAGAACAGAATCAGTTCATTTACTAGATGGAGGTGAAGAATGGTTCACACATATGGATGAAAAATCAACAAGAATACTTTTACAATGAAAATATAATTACATCCATCTACGACTAATTGTGTTTGGTCTAAGAAAACTTACTAGAAAAAGCATAGGAGCTAAAGTTTTTCTAGTCCTTTATGATTCAAGATTTTCTGACAATGATAAAGCAGTTATTGGACTTATTGAAGTCGATATGAATAGTAACTTGGGAATTACTTATTTTTGTCCAAACTTTAATATGACTATTCCATACTTTATAGAATATATTAAAATCTCAATCTAAGCAAGAGACTAGGGAGATTTTCAACTTCATAATATCCAAATTGACATATTTTTTCTAGGAAAAACAATGACTAATATTACTAATAGTTTTAAAGATCAAATAAACAATATTATTAAAATACTTATAGCAAAAGAAATTTATTTTCTTGAACCTAAAGATTTTTTTTAATCTAATATACTAGTCGGGCTAGACTAGACTCTTAATCTAAAACTCAGTATTAAACCATAAACTTTACAATCAAGGGAATCTATTATATATAAAAATAGACATGGTAGTTCTATAGTAAGATTTTATAATTATAAACCCTTAACATCATAAAAAGAGGATCATGAGGATAACCAGACTAATATAAACTTAATGAACATAGAATATATATATATATTACCTTGGGTGTCCAATTTAGGCAATCAGGGTGGGTGACCCTCACAACTCGAGGCGCCCGGACTTAGTCCAAGCACCCTCGAGTGTTTTGGTTGTGAGGGTCGCCTACCCTAGTTGCCCAAATTGGAAGCCCAGCCTCACCCATCTATGAATGACAACTAATGTTAAATTATACATATTTGTTACCCTACTCATCCATATATCGGTAACCCATGGACATCTAGTATTAAATTTTTTTTTTAGGATTTAATATTTATGCTAAAGGAAGTATTTTTTAAAAAATATATAATTGTCTATAAATATATATTTGTTTGGCTCTTACAACTAATAGTTTTGAGTACAAGGTATTTGTTGTAAATTTATAATAGGGATGTTTTTCCTATTAGCATTATGTTATTTACTTTAGTTGGTAAAATATCATGTTGTATCAATTAGTTTTTTTTAATAATAATCTAATAGAATTTTAGTAGGATATATGTTAATGTGGTAAAAATGTGATTCAAAAATGATTAATTAGGTTGGGTAACGTTGAGTCTTAAATGATTGGTATGGCCCCACGAAAATTTCTCACCAGCTACTAAGGTAAATCGGGAAGCACATGCGGCAAGCGGCCCAAAAATCCAGTATCTCTTAGTTGCAAGTCTCATTTAGAGAAAATTTTTTTACAAATACATCGTAGCTGAAAATTAAATCATGAATACTTAGGAGACAACTAAACGTCTTTACCACTGTACCATAATCCAGGATAGTAGGATATATGTTAATACACTTAGTAAAGGTTGATAAAATGTTAAATTAGATTTAAGTAAATATAAAAATATTATACTAGATTCATTAGTTATTTTTATTATTTTATATACTAAAATTATTGTATTAATTCAAATTAATATGTGTATGGATCCATACATGAAGTTTACAAAGACAATTTACTGAGTCGTTGGGTTGGGTTGGGTTACAAGGTTATAAAAAAAGTTTCGCATTGAAAATACATAGAAAAAAATCATATATTTATAAGAGAATGATATTTCTATTGGTAAGGCTTTTTGGGTAGAGCCCAAAAATAAAACCATAAGAGCTTAGGTTTAAAGTAGACAATAGCATGTCATTGTGGAGATATCTAAATTATTTTGGTCCTAATAATTGATATCAAAGCATGGATTGTCAAAAGGTCTAACCGTTGACTATGCACAAGAGTTATGGTCTAATTGAACCATGTGAGTAAAATATCAACCTTGAACAAAGGAAGTTGGAACTTCTATGTACTAATCAAGAGAACCAGATACTAGACGGAAGTCCTAGTTACGGCTAGGCAAGGAAGTATTTGTAGGTCAGGTGGACTGAGGGGACAGGAAGACATAGTGGGTTGAGGATCAGACGGGACATGTGATCCTTTGTTTGAGAAGGGAATTGTTGGATTGCAAGGTTACAAATAAAGTCCCACGTTGAAAACACATGAGAAAATTATGGGTTTATAAGGGAATGATATCTCCATTGGTATAATGTCTTTTTGGGATAGGGTCTAAAAATAAAACCATGAGGACTTAGATATAAAGTAGACAATATCATGTCATTATGGAGATATCTAAATTTCTTTTGGTCTTAACAGGTTGCACATGAAGTAATGGTAAAGCGAGTTTCAGTGAATTAATAGATGATTTTTTTTAATGGACGCTTTTCAATTTACTTTAGCAGTCGATTGAAAACTTCTATAATACTAAATCGATTATCCTCATAATTAATCAGTATAAACTAAATATTTAATATCAACTAAGAACAATAAACAAGACAACTTACTAAGCAAATTTGAGAAAGAAAATTAGAATAGGAGGAAGTATATACTTTGAATTAATGAATAGTTAAATGTCTCTGAGGGTGTGAGAGGTAAAATTTTCACCATAAGAAAAACTCAAAAAGGTTGAGTGTTTTGACGGGAGAAGTGAAGTCCTTATGTTTGGTATAAGGGATGAAGTCTTGAGTTGATGGATTATTATTAACCCTAATTAAAAAAAACTCAAGATTGAGTTTTCAGACTTCAAGGGGAGTTCTCAATAAAGGATGGATGCTTTTATATGTCTCAAATAGAGCGATGTGAGGGGTTTAAATTGTTAGTTAGAGTCCTAGAGCCAATCATTTGATGATTGTTGTATGGACTCATTGTATCATATTCTTGCATATTAATAAAGGTATTTATTTTGGTTATTATACTTGTATTGGTGTCAAATAACTAAGTATAATAGCATCCTTGAGTAGAAGGTTCTTACCTATATCAATCGATTGGTTGAATCGATAGTGAGATGATATAGGGAACACTACTCT
>JBBMJZ010039360.1:0-25237 GCA_037833815.1 Zingiber zerumbet
CCCTCTCTAGCCCCGAAGTGACCCAACACTTCTTGCTTACTGGTTTTTGTATTATTGTTTGAAAGTAATTAGCCAAGGCATTGATAATAGCTATCTTGTAATTCAAACAGCCGAGGATAGTAGGAATGCTCCATATGTCGTCAAGTATACAAGTTTGTATATGGTCAAGCTTTTTTCTTGTTGTAAAATGGAATTGTTCCTCATATCTAGTAAACTGTTAGAGTTCTTGATTGCCAAACCTCATGGTTTTCATGGCAAAAGCTTTTACTTTCTTTTGTCTATCCATACCTACAAAAGTAATGAGGCTAATGTAAAAGTCTAGAAAGTGTATCTGAAGGGGAATTATCACTTCCATTAATATGTTCCCTTTGAATTTTGAATCCTTTGTTGATAAGTGTGTCTGTAAATTTTAATCATCTTTTGGTACTAAGTCCTTTTCTTAAACCTTTCGTTTGTTGGGGATATTTTACTATAGCTTCACAATTAGTTCTGATTGTAATTTCTTGCTTATTGCAGATAAATAATCTAAATGCTTCTAGGCAATAAATGATGGCTAATATTTCATAATCTAAGGAAGTTAAATGCCCTTTTTCTTGATATTTACTAGAGACATATCTGCATAAAGTTTCAGTATACTTAGGGTCATATTTGGAATTTTTCTAAATAAAATACCTTCCCATCCGATTTCATGGCCATCAGTTTCAATGACCAAGTGATCAGAATCTAGTGGAAGGGTTAGTAATGAGATTATTTTTACTAACTGTTTAATTTGTTGTACAAGTGCTATATTCTATTGATTAAAATATTTTTATCATGTTAAAGAGGTTTTATTGTAAAAGGGACCACTAATTTTACCTATATTTTTTAAGTAAGGTCTTACATAATTAAGAAGACCAAGAAATGCTCTCAAAGTCTTAGTATAAATTAAGAATTTTAGCTGAAATATGAGGTTGAAGTACTATTTGTCCTTGACCTATTTTAGTCCCTAGAAAATCAATACGGGTAGTTGCTAGTTTTATTTTTTTTTAGGAGACTATAAGACCATGTTTTTCAAATAAGTCAAAAATGATAGGAAGATGAGCATAATATTCCTTCTTTGTTTTGGAGAAAACTAAGACATCATCAATGTAAACACAGGTGAACCTAGAAACCTATCTAAAAATGTCATCCATTTTTTGTTGAAAAGTTTGAGGAGCAACTTTAATACCAAAGGGCATAACAAGCCACTCAAAATGTCCTTTGGACATGAAAAAATTATCAATTTAATAGACTTAGGGTGCATTTTAACTTGCCAAAATTCTAATTTCATGTCAAACTTAGAGTACCATTTAGAATTTTAAATTTTATTTAAAAGTTTGTCCTTGTCGAGGATTTTATAACTGTCTTCGTGATAGTTATCATTAAGTCTTTTGTAATTAAATATCATCCTTGACTGGCCATATTTCTGTTCTGCTCCCTTATTAACTATAAATTAAAAGTAGGACTCCTATGTCTAGATGTTAATCTCTGGATGACTCCTAAAGTTAGTAGTTGGTTTATATGCATCTTACATTCGTGAGTTCCCAATTTGTATATTGTAAATCTTGAGCTTTAATTATGAGATCTAGGTTAATTATTGATAGTTTGCAATAGGCTTTGTCTTTGTCCCAGTATTTAGTATGATTTTCTCTAATAATTTCTAGTTTTTCTAATTTTGAAATGAGAGAGTCTAGATCAAGTTGATGGGAATTTATTATTTGAAGTAACTATTGTGGAAGTAGGGGATCAGACGGGATAGTCCAAGTGTCATCAAAAAGCTCTAGTACAAGGCTTGACCAGCCAAGTAACTCTAGTTCTTCCTGATCCTGATATTTAGAAAGAGTTATAGCACAAGTTTGGCTATTAGGCTCTCTTGACTGTTTGCAGGTATGTTTAATAGAACATTGAGAAGAAGTATTATCATCAGGGGATAATATTTCTAAGACTGGTTTGTTAGTTAAAGGATGAACAATAGATGGATAATCTTATACTATGAGTGATACTATGGGTGAGGAAAAGAAAATAGCATAATCTTTTATTAGAAGGAAAGCTCTATCAGGTGCCAAAAGAAAAGTTAGTCCTAATATTAAGTGAATATTCTTATGTAATAAGGGTTTAATTCAAAGTTTAGAGAGTGGAAGGGGTGTGCTATATTGGCCGCAATTGTCGTAAAACCTTAAATGTATATTAGTAACAAATTATGTTTAAGCTAACTGTTGGCCATCAAACTGAGTACTGATTAATGGTTGTGAAGTTGTTTACCATAATATTGAAAGAAGAGTGGTTTCATCTATGGTAGAGTTAGTAGTCCCACTATCTAAAAAGACATGTAATGTAAATTCATAGCCATGGATGTTTGCAAGACATTTGACTCTAATATCTAAAGTTTTTCCTGTGTTACAAATACTAGAGGCTTTAATAAAAACTAGATCAATATCTAATTGGTGGTGTATTGGAGAGTTGCAAGCCTTTACTTGTATCAGAGACTTGTATATCAGGTGAAGTAAGGAGGTTGTTTATTTTTTTATCCATGCAATCAAGTTCTATTTCTAGTTGATTTATATAGGTTTCTAATCAGAGACCCTTGTTTCGAGTAAAAAGTTTCTAGTACTGCCCTTAAATGGTTGACTCGTAAGTATTAAAATGGAAAATAATTGTTACAGACATATGTTACAAGCTTGTTTTCTATAGATCTTACATGTGCCTTTTTTGTCTAAAGATGGATAATAACTACAAAAAAACATGGAATGTTATCAGTTCCGATTTTTAGTATCCAATCATGTAGATAATTAATTTCTTCTGTAGGTTTAGCACTAAGTTGTCTTAGCATTAAATTTGTATTATTTGGAAACTCTTCCCATAATTCTTCTAGATTATCTAAGGACAAGTAATCTTATGTTTCAAGGTTATAAGGGTAAGAAGGATGTAAGAAAGAATTCACTAGGCTGTAATCAGAAGAAGGCACGCAGTACTTCTTCCACATCATCTACAGAAATAATACAGTATATTGAACATGTATTAGAGACATCTGATTATACTTCTACTAAATCAAGATTGGTACAGGTGACTAGTTTAGCTTCCCTTGTATATAGATTTTTTTTATTTGGACAAACAGAAGATAAATGCCCATGTTCATTACAAGCAAAACAAGTAATAATATAACATAAGTTTTCCTTAGTTTGAATTTTCTCACATGTTTATCTTTATTAAGGTATGGTTTCTTTTCTCTATTTTTTCTCACATGGTCTTACGGTTGTATGGTTTGGTATAGAGTGTTTGGGTGCTCTTGATTGAGTGTGTCTATTGTCAGTTCACATTTTGGGTTGAGAAAGACCATATTGTTGAGGGGTGTAAATTTGATTATAGAATCAATATTGTTGATTTTTAAATTATTTTTTATATGAATATAGGTATATTTTTCTTTAAGTATGAAAATAATGTGTTGAATACGTACTCCAATATTATCATATTGTGGTGCTACTTTCATATATGTCCAAACTTTATGTATTTCTTTTCCTAAATTTCCTGAAAGCTTATTAAAGAGTCTCTCTCCTAATTCTGGATTACAATAGTTTCCTAAAACTGCTATTAATGTTAAGAAGTCATTACAAAAAGGTTTAATCCAGTTCCAACTAAGGAGTTGTAATTGTTCTAAGTCTCTCATAGCTTCTCTTTGTCTTATGTCTAATTCTGTGTTAGCATCTTTGACTGTAAATAGCCTATGTATTGTATAGCAAAAAGTAAGCCTGTTATTTTCTTATGAAGCAATTCTTGTTGTCTCCTCTGGATAAGTGGCTTTATAGGCTTCCCATGCAACTCTGGCAATATCACCTAGGTAATTTTCTCCAACCCGTATCATGACTTCACCAAATTTTATGTCTAGTTTATGTTTGGCTTAGTAATCTCTTTTAACAGAGACTATTCATTGTTCTAAATAGGTATCGTAAAGTTGTGGGTCATAATGACATTCTCCAATATTTAGTAAGACTAAGTTTTTGCCAAAATAAGTAATTTTATATGGTCTTCATTTTTCTATTGTTCTTAACAAAGGATTATTATTGGTATATAGAGTAATCTTTGTTCTTGGAGGATGACCTTCTCCATAATTCATAGTTCTCATAGAATTTTTAGGATATCTTACTTGTAAAGGTTGTGGTCTAAAATTGCTAGTGTTATTGAATTCAGCTAGATTCATTAAGTTAACATTTAAGAAGTAATTATTCTTTTTAGCTATAACATTTCAAAATATAACATCCCGTCAGACTCTAATTTATGGTGTAAAAGGTCAAACTTTTCTAATTCTGTTAAATCTTCTTTAGTAAAGCAAATGACTATTTCAAATGGGAGGTAAATATATTCATTTAAGT
Organism: Zingiber zerumbet; assembly: GCA_037833815.1. NCBI lineage: Eukaryota > Viridiplantae > Streptophyta > Magnoliopsida > Zingiberales > Zingiberaceae > Zingiber > Zingiber zerumbet. Next base: position 4,386 of record JBBMJZ010039360.1, read on the forward strand.
CTTCATAAAATATATAGCTAGCCTTATTATTTTGGTTTGTATAGTCTGGAGAATTGTTACATTTTATGTTCATTAAGTTCATATTAGTTTAATTATCATCATGCTCCTCTTCTTGTGATGTTGAAGGTTTATAATTATGAAATCTTACTATAGATCTACCATGTCTATCTTGATAAATAATAGATTCCATTGGTTATAAAGTTTGGGTTATTTTATTTAATTCTAGATTGAGGGTCCAGTCTAGTCCGGTAAGTAGATTGGATGAAAAGTCTTTAGGTTTGAGAAAATAAATTCCTTTTGTAGTAAGCGTTTTAATAATATTGTTTATATGAACTTTAAAACTATTATTAATATTAGTCGTGGTTTTCCTTAGAAATATTATGTATATTTGGATATTATATCGTTGAAAATATCTATAGCCTCTTACTTGGACTGAGATCTTAATATGTTATATAAAGTCTGAGATAGTTATATTAAAATTTAGACAAAAATAAATAATTCCCAAATTGCTATTCATATCGACTTCAATGAATCCAATAACAACCTTATCATTATCAAAGAATCATGAGTCATAGAGGACTAAAAATACTTTAGCTTCGATGCTTTTTCTAGTAAGTCCTCTAATGCCAAATACAATTAGTCCTAAATGAATGTAACTATATTTACGTTGTAGAAGTGTTCTTACTAATTCTTCAGTCATAAGTGTAAAACGTTCTTCACCTCAATCTAGTTGGTAAAGTGGTAGTGTTTTGTGATGTCTATATAGTGCTGTTGAAAAATATAACAATCCTTGATTGTATACCCTTTTAGGGTTTAGGGAATTTAATTGTTCATTTGAAAAAGTGTTTAAATTTTGTTCAATGTCTATAAGTTCTTCTAGTTGATAAATAGTTGTATTGGTTGATATTCTCCTAGGTATCATAGATAAAGTTTTATTTGGTTGTCTTAAAGTTTGTCATGATCTATGAAATATTCAGTTTGTGTTCGAGTTCGTAGATCCATTAGAAGAGAGATCTTTTACTTGGGTGGTGTATGTGAGAAATTTATAGATAGTAGATGACTGTCTGAAAATTATTCTTCTAAGAGAAAGTTTCCGCTCGGATCTTTGTTTAAGTTTCCTAATGATTCTTTTAGATCGTTTATGTGATTTATTTTTTGTTTATATGGTTTTTAAGGGTAACAAATTGGGTTTTTAATACTGTAAGCCTATAATGTAAGGATGGTAGTAAAATTAATATGATGTTATTTTATTGTACCAGTAGTTGATCTCCTTGGCTTAATAGAGTAGAGTTTCAATAACTAGTATCTTTTGTTTGGTAAATTATTGAGAGAAATTAATGACTTCTTCGTAATAAGTATTTTAGAACTGTATTTTATTCATAAAATTTTGAAATTATATTTTGTTCATAAAATGCTTAGGTCCTTTTAGAGTCTTTAAGCTCATGTTTCAAGTTTTCAAGTTTCATGTTTCTATTATGCAAGTTGTTTTTATTATGTAAGTCTTAGGTCTAAATATTTACTTGGGATTTATTGTGATATCAAAATTTTTAGCTTATGTAGGATTTATACAAACAATAATTACAAACTGTGATTGTGAACACATACTAGTTTAATGGTGGGCATCGTCGAAATTTGGATCATCCTGCGATATTAATATTAATAAATCACAGATCCCAATTAATGCACTGTTGCTTAACTGTAATAATGGCTTGATGAATTAATTTCCAACTAATCTGTGCACAAGCTAAATTGTTTTTTTAGGTAAATACTATTATACTAATAAAAGCACGGCTTAAAAGTACGTCATCCTACGATGGAGTAAATTAGAAAATAGTAAATTTTAATGGTCAAAATTCTTACCAGTCAGAAAATAAATTTATTTAATTAAAAAATTAATTAATTATTATTAATAAAAATTAATTAGGTATTATTTTTAAAAAGTAAATATAAAATAGATGAGAAAAAAATATAATTGACTTATAAAAGTATGATATTATTTGATCATCCTTAATAATAATTAATTCTAAAAATTATTAAAAAATCTATTCTAACTAATATTGTCCATCCAAAAATTAAGCATCTTATTAGTATTAATATGTGAATATTATAATATTTAAATAATATTACAATCAAATATTGATGAGTATTATCACACTTACACAGACTCCAGCCGCGTTCAATTCAGAGTTATTGATAAAAATATAATTACAATATATTTATTTATTTATTTTAAAATAAAAATAAAGATGGATAAAGGAATGATATAATTTATAAGAGGTTAATATTAAAATAAATATGAGTGTTAATAAAACAGGAGATGCTAATATAATACATATACTATTTATAATCATATGATTTTTAAAAAGATCGTTAGCGTTCACTTCGTTTTTTATTTTTTATTTTTACTACAATTAGCGTTCAATGTAAATTGACGATTATTTGGGCATTGATAGGAGAGAGGGTGCTAATAACTATCATCCGTTAATTGTTAGGATTTCATGTTATAAATTCTCATTAATTAAAGATAAATGTACTTTGTTAGAAATTGCCCTATTTTTCTTTTTTTGGAAAAAAATCCCTACATCCCCATCGAGTCGCCCTCTCCCGGTCACGCTCGGCGCTCTCCACGGCTCCAACTCCCCTATTCTCGTTCTCCCCAGCCGTCTCTGCCATCTCCAACGTAGATCGATCAGAATCGGCCGGATCAACTCGTCGCCGCCCATTTTCCCCGATCTATGCAACCGTCTTCTTGATTTCCACCATTCAATTCGACCATATGCATTCTCAGTGAGCGCTGAGCTCGCAGAGTTTGGGGGCAGTTGTGACTTGGTTGGGCGCCACTGATTTCCCACGCGATTGAAGATTTATCCGGCAGCCTCAACGCGAGCGCATCTCAAGTTCCTCTCACATCCAATAGATCCCGGGCAAGCTCCGGCAGACCATAAGTCCATTCGTGGCGTACCCATTCACCACAAGGCCCTAGGGAATCACTTTTTTTTATTACTATTATTTTTAAATTTGTTTATCTTCCATACCATCAACCACCTGAAGGGGAGCGAGCAACAGTAATATTTTGCCCTTGACCTAAAGGTCACAGGTTCGAGTTTTGGAGACCTAGAGGTCACAGGTTTGAGTTTTGGAGACATAAGACTGCATACAGTGGATCTTTCCCTGGGATCCACATTGGCAGGAGCTTCGTGATCCTAAACCCTAAACCCTTTTACCCTCATCAACCTGTCTAGCAGCATCCAAATTGGCGCTCAGACGCAAGCCAAAGACCAAGTCGTTACAAGGAACGAGGTCCGGAGATGGAAGGTTTTCTATTTCTGTTTTCTAGTTCCTACTCAATCAGTAAACTAGTTGCCTTTCTTTTCCTTGGTTTTTGTACCTATTTGGTTGATCATCATTAATCTTATGTCATGGACATGTGGTGTTCCCATCCACTCATCTGCGAAATTTTAACTCGGCAACTATCTATTTCTCAGCCGATTTAAACATCTTTTGATAAGGTGACTCTGGTTGTTTGTATGTTTAGCTAAGTCCTTATTTGTCCTTTGGTATTATCGTCTGTTTCTTCTTTACTCCAAGTTACTATGATCTTTTTCTAATGATGGATGAAGGATTTTCTACCAATAAGAGAAGGTTATCATTTGTTTTCTGGGTTATTGTATCATGTGCTTTGGTAGGCTGTTTGCCTCTTCCTTTCTTTTCTAGCTGGTGCAACCTTTTTTTTATATATTATGATTACTTGTTTTTCATTCTTGGCATATCTTTGTATTTCTGACTAATGCGAAGTACAAGATTAATATTTTAAGACATTGTTGTTTAGGTAGAGTAAGATAATGAAATGTTTCAATCTTTCTATTGACTTAGACTTGGAGTTCATTGTGGAAGCACCTGAAGATAATTAGAAATGGATAAAATGAGGGATAATGAAATGAATACACAAGGACTATCTTTCGTAGAAGAGCAATTAGATTGGTTTTAGCAAAGCAATCGGATTCTTCTATTTCTTACGTGAAACCTTCCTATCCTAATGTAGAAATCATATGATTATTTTCCTTTGGAACTTTGCAATTTTTGTCTGTTACAAATTAGGTGCAACTACGCAATAAAAAGAGAGTAATCCAGTGCAAGTGTAATAAAGATTGATCTGAAAAGATTGTTTTCTACTTGTTTATACTTATTCAAAAAAAAGATATGTGGATTTCAAACTTATGGATTATTTTTTTGGCAGCAGGTGTATCATTTTCTGCAAATGAGAAATTGCAAGCTTTAAAATTGTGGTGTCATGAAAAAAAGATCCACACTTTTGATGTATCCATTTTTTAATTTTGTTATCCTATGTATTTGCATCTGGCCATGGAACTCACATGATCTTTTTTGCTTGTTTAAGGTTTGGAGGAACAAAAAGATACTAGTGTGAACAATGAGGTATTATTAATTCTTACTAATTTTTTTTTTCTTCCTCGGACTCATGTTTGTTACATGGAACAATATTAGAACTACTCTAGTGACCATGAGTCTAGTTGGGGTTGACTTTTAATCCAAATAATGTATCAACCACTATTTTCTTTCCCCTAAAGGCTTTATTTTCTTCGAATGCTTTTGTTGGCCTTTTCTCTTCTTTGTATTTGGGAAAACAAATTAATGATAAATATTTCTATGCAAATCAATTTGTTAATCTTTATCGTATAATGTGTTTTTGATTATCTTTATAACTCAGAGCAAACTAGCTATACTCAATTAACTGAATGGATGATTTTTTTTGGTATACTCTTAGTAATGACTGTTTTATTATCTATATTCTTTGCATAATTTAATTTGAAAGATAGGTCTCGGAAAACATAAAGATTTAACATAATTTCTATGTTAAGTTCTGAAATATGATATAATTTATCAGAGTATGCATTTGGACACTAGTTAATTGGTTTTGTGTTGACTAAACAACCTATCATGGTTGTTCTCGATGGTGACCTTAGCTGGAACTCCTGAGATTGTCCATGCCCTATTTGGTGCTTATCCTGCCTTGGATACCCTCTTTAGAATGCCTTCTGTTTCTAATTCAAAATGCTGTGTGTCCCTTTGCCATCTGAAGAAACTAAATCTCGTTCTCTTGCTATGAAACTAGCAGCTACCTTTTGCTTTATGGTTGTAGTATGAGTTTTCTAATATTGACTTTTTCAGTTGTCAATTAGTAAAATAACCACTCAATACACTAAAAAAAAAAGGGCAGCCCGGTGCACGAAGCTCCCGCTATGCGGGGTCCCGGGAAAAGATCCATTGTACGCAGTCTTACCTTGCTTTTTGCAAGAGGCTGTTTTCAGGATTCGAACCCGTGACCTTTTAGTCACAAAGCAACAACTTTACCGTTGCGCCAAGGCTCCCCTTCAACCACTCAATACACCAATAATCCAAAATGTCCTTTTTTATACATGTCTGGATATATGATCATAATGCTTATTTACAACTTTGTACTTTGTAGGGCCAACAAGGTGAAGCCCCACCTCCTTATAAACTTATTGAAAGGAATGAATTCTTGCACAGGAAGTATGTACCATTCATTAAGGATTTTTTTTTTCTAACTAACTTCTTTTGTAATATAATTCATAGTATATGTAACTCTGATACAACTGAACCAACTTTCTAATATACATTAGAAAAATATATGGGCTTACTATTACAGTTTTGCATGTATCATTTGTTCCATAAGTGTTTCTCTCTTTCTTTTATCCATTTTTTGGTTTTCTTTTTTTCAGACATAAGAAACAGAAAGAGGAAGATATAGCTATTTGCGAATGTCAATATGATTCCAATAATCCAGACAGTGCATGTGGCGACAGATGCTTGAATGTGTTGACTAGCACTGAATGCACACCTGGTTATTGTCCTTGTGGCAGTCACTGTAAAAATCAGGTTGGTGGTTCCTTTTAATATACTTGTGAAAGGTTGCATGTACCTGTTCACAAATAGGGTGGATGTTATATTATAGTGCAAGAGATGATTGCACACTTGTTGCTAGAACATTTTCTTCTATATCCAAGGCCTAGTACAGCATAACAAAAATATCTATGTTTCTATTACATGTATTGGAATGCCAGATAACTTATGTTAGATATCTGTTTCTCAAACTTTGAAATGTTTACTTTTTGCATATGGCAAAGATGCAGCATCAGGGGTATCTTTTATAACCAATTTTGATATTTTGAACATATTTGTCATTCATTTCTAGCCATCTTTGCAATTTTTTTTTCCTGACTCAGTATTACCATTTACCGTTTAACTAGAAATTCAGCTAAGAGAAGAAAATATCATGCTGAATTCAAAACATTTCCAGGTTTCATCTACATTTTTTGTTTTTACTAGATAGAAATACATTAGGTTTATGATGGTAATATGTGTTAATGTAATTAGGAAATAAATATATAAATTTGTCTCTTTCCTACCAACTAGAGCTTTTGGTATAAGTAATTAACCTATCAACTTTAACAATTTTATCATGTTGGCGTAATTTGTGTATTCTTCTCTTGCAAAGTAAATTGCTTTGGTTTTTGTTGCCTTGTGTTTGATGAATGATAAAAACATGAAAAGATTGTTGGTGTGTGTTATGCATTGTTACACTTGGAAGACTCTTCATTTACTACTCTACTTCTTTTATTGGTTTTTTACTTTTTGTTCATCTGTATAGCAGAGATTCCAAAAGTGTGAATATGCTGCATCAAGCTTATTCAAAACTGAAGGTCGAGGATGGGGTCTATTATCTGGTGAGAATATCAAGGTAATTAGAAGTCTAACTTTTGTGAGCATTAAACATTAATGATTTCCCTCTTTCCCCTTCATTATGGTTCTATGGGGATGTGAAACAACTCTTCTTTTTGTATTTTATTCTTGCATGTAAGAAACTGTTTGTGCTGCATTTCATACGTCTGATTAGTTATTTGCTTCTTTTTTTTCAACCTATGGCTACTTCTACCTGTGTGGAAATTAGGTTGGACAGTTTGTTATTGAGTACTGTGGGGAAGTAATATCATGGAAGGAAGCCAAGCAACGATCTCAAGCCTATGAATCTGCAGGTATTTAAAAAAAATTGTGAAATATTGTGGTGCCTGTATTATCTATTCACAGAATTTCTTTTTTCTTTCATCAGGATTGAAAGATGCATATATTATTTATCTCAACGCAGATGAGTCAATTGATGCCACTCACAAAGGAAGCTTAGCAAGGTTCATCAACCATTCTTGGTAAGAATCTATGAACGGGATTTATGTGATGGAAGTGACTCCTTACATGTTCTTCTTTGCATTGTCTGTCTTCATGGTGGACATTTGCCTTATGATAGGGCTACTCCATTATTCCCTGGCAGTAATGTTCAATTCACATGGCTAGCCTCTTTATTTTGTTGATATACGATTAGTACCAGTAGGAGAATTATGCATGGTTCCATTTTTGTGCCATCTCTTTTCCATTAATTTCCATGTATTTTTTATGGACAAAAGTAGGGTGTTAGACACTGTTTAACTCTAATATTTGAATGCTTGTAGTCAACCAAATTGTGAAACAAGAAAATGGAACGTGTTGGGAGAAGTGAGAGTTGGGATTTTTGCTATGCAAGATATTCCTGCTGGAACAGAGTTGGCTTATGACTATAATTTTGAATGGTATGGTGGTGCCATAGTCCGCTGCCTTTGTGGTGCATCCCGCTGTTCTGAATTTCTTGGAGCTAAATCCCGTGGTTTTCAGGTGAAATATGATGATGCTCAAACACCACTTGTTTGCTTTTAGAGGTTAACTTTATTTGAACACCTCAAGTATTTGACCCCTAATAATGGTTCCCTTGAATTTACTTTGGGGAAAAAAAAATACTGAAGGCAGACAAGTAAATCTTTTATGTTATAATTGAGGTGCTAAATCATTACTATTCAGAATTCAGATGCAATTTACAGAAAACTTACAGGCTCTAGAGCATCCTCTGTATTTTTTATTTTCCAAGATTGGCATGTCCTATTTATTAATTTATTTTAGCAAATTCTTTTATGACTTATTCTTGTTTCTCACTGAGGTATAGTTCACTTTGATAAGTTAGTTTTTGTTTCACTCAATTAGATTGATTCTTGTATCCTCACTATCCTATGGCTTGATTGATGTTATTTTCAAGACTGTATTTGCTTTCATCTTTTTGACAAATGAATTCTTTGATTACTTTGCTTGTTATCTTATCCATGATCATCTTGTAGGAGGCTACCTATCTCTGGGATGATAACGATGACAGGTAAACTTGCTTCTCTACCTTGGTTAGAATGTTCAGTTTTCCCTCTCATTTCATGGGTTATTGATGCAAAATAACCTAGCATTTGATGGTACCTTACTAGCTTGGTATGTTTTATTTTCATCTTGGTAATGTTCAGCTATTCATCACATGCTAAGCTAGTTGTGCTAATTAAGCATCACTCTTGTGCACTAGTATTTCGGTGCAATTTTGATGGTGTTATGCTGATGTATTAGAATATTGGCTTGATTATGTGCATGCGAATACCATGCATATCATTCTACTGCACTAATAATGTTATATGTTTAGTTTTCCTAGTTATAATGGTATAAACTTAATTCTTAATGGCTTATAAACCTAATATGTCTTCATGGCTTTTTGTGGTGTTGTATGCTGGAAAATTAAATCTTCCATTATTTCATATGAAATAAGGCAGCTTATATCATTAAACTAATTGGATGCGATTCACTTTGGTCCTGGGGCAATAACTATGTACATTTTTTTAGTTGATGCATTTTACCAATTAAAACATTAGTATTAGTCGTTGCAGTTGGATAAAGCTGTAGATTAAAATGTAAAAAAATTGAAGATGAACAAAGATATGGTTTTCTACTCGTTACTCCAATTATTTAGGATTACAGTTATGACTAGTTGCATTGCTTACAGCATTCTGTAGTTACCTTTCTGTTCATGTAAATTTCTCCACGTTTGTGGATAGTTGCTTACTTGACATACATGGTTTCTTGTGATGGAAGATACTCAGTTGAGAATGTTCCTTTGTATGATTCTGATGATGATGAGCCAACATCGAAGTCTCTTAACGCAATTATCCCATATATTCCGATTGCTGAAAGGGATAATGAAGAATTACTGAGAAATACAGATGATTTTGATTCTCCAATATTTTCTCAATCAATGCCGATTGTGGTGGAACCAATCAATTTTGCCCCTATGGAAATTGATGAAGCAAAATATGATACAACAGAGGAAGATACCATATACTCGGAGAGCACTCAGCAAAATTCTGCTAAAAAAAGTGCGATGATTTCACGCATTCGGAGTAACCATGCTTGCCGCAATTATCACACAGAGTCAAGTCCATTGTCAAAAAGCTCATTACGGAATGCTGGTGGTAAATCTAAAATTGGAATGCGAAAACAAATTGATGTGAAACTAATTTGTGAGCGCTTAGCAATGTCTGAAGCACGTGAAGAAATTCTTGCTTGTGAGGTAAGAATAATTCCTAAATAAATTCCCTTGGTGGGGAGATTGTCTTAGTTGAATTTCGCAAAAACCTTGGTATTATTTTTCATTTGAATGGTTTAAATATTAACATTACAGTTTAAAGTTCAGCAGTCAAGTGAACCGGTTGAGAAAAATTGCTAATACCTTTAAAGACAGTTGTCTTTGTTCCTATTGTAGTTTTTTACAGTTATAATAAATGTCCTGTGATATATTTTAGATTAATTGTAAAAGCATTTTTCCTCTGGTACAAGACTTGTTTGTCTTCTCTTCTTCCTCTACTGTTGCTGCTGTAAGGGCTCTTCCGAGGAACAGGCATGGGATTGGCACCATCCACTTGCACCAGCATGTATCGGCACATCTAGTTCTGGCTGGGGACAGATTCCTTGGCTTTGAATGAGACTTTAAATTTTTTTCTGCAACATTTTGCCTGTTATAACCTTGTGGCTAAGGTAAAGTGGATAATTTTCCACTGAAGGTGCTTAAATACAACTAATTAGCTCACTGCAGATGCTCTTCTGCCCAGGGCTCATCTATTATTTGCTTGATGGGTCCTTTGGTACTTTTGACAATCCTTCCCATCCAATCTTGGGTTGGTCTCCCAATGTGTATGAATTTTCTTTGCTTTCCAAAAGGCAGGTCGCTGAATGGAAGGACGTGGATCATTTTGGAAGACACTATCTGACACCAATATGATTGGTTCCGCCATTCATAGTTAACAATGCAATGGTTCAAGTGGTTCATGTCAATTTTTACAGACATCTGTTTCTTATGAGCTAAATAGCTAGTTCCTTGCTAACCCTGTTATTTGGCGTTTGGTGGCTGATAAAAATTCTCCTGCTTGGTCTATTTCACAAAAACATACAATCTGTTGAAGTAAAGATATTTAATTAATGAATAAAAAGTTCTAATAATTGGTTGGTTCTTACTTTTTCAAGGAACATGAGTTATGAAAATTTTGATCTCTTCATGCAGGAAGCAAAGAAGCAGGCTACAGCTCGACTGGATTCTCTTTATGATAAGATAAGACCAGCTATTGAGGAGCATGAGAGGGACAACCAAGATAGTGTTTCTACCAGTGTTGCTGAGAAATGGATTGAAGCCAGCTGTTGCAAACTAAAAGCGGAATTTGACTTTCACTATGCTATTTGCAAAAACATTGCGATCGCACCTCGAGTGTGTGATGCCCCTCAAGTAGATAATACAGTAGATGAGGTTATCTTACTGGAGAACGGTCACTAAAACTATTTACATAGTGGCTCAGATTACATTGTTAACATGGCAAAAGATTATTACTGATCCTTAACTCTACATTTTGATGTAGCATCATATCCTCACTTTCTTCAACTACCTTTCTGTTATACCTTGTTTGTGCCGTATTCAATCAATCTGAAAAGCTTGAGAAATATGAAGGAATTGATACTTTTGAGGTCCCAATGGAAATTGTTGGATGGTTAATGATTGGCAGCCCTTCAAGAAAAGGTCTTTTGCTGGAATGATCTTATCTTTTCATTCAAACAAATTGGTCAGTTGTTTGGTCCCTGGTAGTATTCGCTAAATGCAGTTTAGAACATGATAAAAACCAAGATGATGATGTGGGACTTTGCCAAAAGGTGCAACATTTATGTTTGTGATGTTCATGCCTCCTATCAATGTTCCCATCTTGTGCAGCAAGACATCCATTGTAAATGTAGATAATGATTCACTTCGGTGCTGGACCGATTTCTATAATATTCTATTTATCTGATTTGCATCCTTTTGATGACCCGGTAATTACTGGGAATGCTGTGATTCCGTAGGTTAGAGTGAGCTCGTTAGAGAGATTTCTCTACACTGTCATCGGAACAAGCAAAGCAGTTTCCAGTCTTTAGTTTGTCAACATGGTCAGGTTTATTACTCAGCAAACGAGGACTATTTATTGTTAGACAATTTGTGCTTATTGTACTCGTTTGGATATTGTAAGCGAATTGTTTCTCAAGGTTTTTCAAGTGAATTGTTACAAGGTTTCCTTTTCAGCTTGAGGGTCTGTCTCAACCCTGAAGTACATTTGGATATGAATACACAAATCAGGACTTAGACAAGCAGACAAGGGGTTCTTCATCTTGGTTACTTTTTTTTTTCTTTTCCCATAATTAGGCCATAAATAAATTAAACGTTTGTGAACAAGCTTGGTGTTTGGTTTGATAAGAGCTTATTTCTATTCGTTGAATACATACAAGATCAATTAAATGAATAAATTTGAATAACTTGTTACATTAAACAAACAACCTTGAATATAGTATTAAACTTGTTAGTGTTTGTAAACATATTCGTGAATAATGTTTGTGAACTATGTTTATCAATAAAACTCTTATCAATTGTTAGTGTAAGGAGTATCAAAATTAAATGTATATTTTGATATTGTCAAAGGTTCAAAATTAAGTCCTGTTATGATCTAATATTTACTAAATGTGCAGACTGAAGGAATTGACAAGTCTAGAAGGTCACAGACGCTAAGTAGGAAGTCTAGTTAGGTCAGGAGGGCTAGATAACTGGTAAGAAGTTCAAATAGGTCAGAGAGCACTTGATATCTGACAGAAAGTTCAGTTGGGTCGATAAGATCATACGACTGGCTGAAGTCTAAATGAGTATCTAGCAGGAAGTCCTTAGTAGATCAAAAGATCAGACGTCAAGAAGACAAGTCTACAAATAGTAAGTGAAGGTAAAAAAAATGAAAAGAGTTATAGTGAGAATGAGTCCAATGAGGCTATGACAGTGGCCCAACTTAGATCCAATTTGGAAATCTAAGTTGAAATCAAGACTAGATCCTGACCTTGGTTAGACATTATCTAATTTATAAATATATAATTGTTCATGCATTTGTGCTGACTTTATTTTACAAATAGTTTTGTTATTGGACTAACATGTTTTATAGGAGTTTAAAATGAAAAGTCAAGCTAGAATGAATAGTAGTCTAAGCATCTCAGTTGGTTGGAGGTGCTTCAGATGAACAAAGGTGCCTTAGGTGAATAGAGATGCCTCGGGTGACTGAAGGCACCTCAGGTGAACAAAGGCACCTCGGGTGAACAGAGGTATCTCGAGTGACTGGAGGCACTACAGATGAATAGAGGCGCCCTGCACTGGATTAGCTATGAGGATAGATGTCATCAATTTGGAGGTGCCCAAGGATATTGGAGGCGCCTGAAATAGGATAAACACCAACATCATTAGATCAGATCAGCACGAATGGAGTGAAAGTTAAGCTAGAATGAACAGTACTTCAGGCATCTCAATTTGCTTGAGGCCACCTCGAGTGAACAGAGGCACCTTGGGTGACTGGAGGCACCTCGAGTGAACATAGACACCTTGGGTAAATAGAGGCGCCTCGGGTGACTGGAGGTGTCTCGGGTGAATAGAGACGCCTTGAGTGAACAGAGGCACCTTGGGTGAACAGAGGCACCCTGCACTGGATAAGATGTGAGGATAGACGTTGGCACTTCGGAGGAGCCCGGGGATACTGGAGGCGCTTGGAATAAGATAAACACCAACGTCATTGGATCAGATCAGCATAAATGGAGTGAAAAGCCAAGCTTGAAGTGAAAAGTCAAGCTGGAATGAATAGTATGCCAAGCTCCTCAGTTGGTTGGAGGTGTCTCGAGTGAACAAAGGCACCTTAGGTGAACAGTGGCGTCTTGGATGACTAGAGACGTATAAGGTGAATAGAGGTGCCTCTGGTGAATATAGGCGCCTCAAGTTAATAGAGGTGGCTCAGGTGACTTGATGCGCCTTAGGTGAATAGAGGCGCCTCGAGTGAACAAAGGCGTCTTGGGTGACTAGAGGTGCCTCTAGTGAACCAAGGCGGCCCCGCGCTGGATAAGCTGCAAGGATAGACGTTGGTGCATTGGAGGCGCTTGAAATAGGATAAATACCGATGTCATTAGATCGAATCAGCGTACATGAAGGCGTCCTGGATGAATCAAGGTGCCCCCAATGCCTTATAAAAGAAGCTCACTGAAACAGTATAGAACATCAATTCTGAAACAAACTTCAACTCAATTCTACTACACAATCACCTTGCAACTGCTATGTTGCGGCCTTACTGTGCCGAAGTCATGATTGATCGAACTTCTATAGCAAGAACCATACCGACATCGAACTCCTATTATCGGTAAAATAGTTAATTGTTATTATTATACTTGCATAGGAAAGTGTAGTGTGTTACACTTTATTCACCCTTGTATTCGGCATCTTTGTCCGAAAATTCTTTAGAAGAGAATCTTAATGAATTGCTCGTCCAAAACGTCCCAAGGAGACATGGGCCTTGGAGTAAGTATTCGGCATGGCTAGTTTACAATCTACCTATAATTGATATCTTTACGTTGTTATAGCCCAACCTGACGTAAGTATTTTGGTTGTGTTAGGCATGAAATATTATTATCTATAAAAATTGATAATATAAAACTTTAAATTTTAAAATAAATTTTACCATGAAATTATTATCAAAATGCCATCAATTTACAATATAAAATTTTTAATTATAGATGCCAGCTAAACGCTACATGATGGCAAAAGGTGAATACGCTCGCCCCCAGCGCCCCCGTCAACCCGTTCCAGGGTAAACACGGAGGAGGTAAATCACGGGCGGCTACTAGCCGGGCTACTAGCCTTTGGAACAGGGACTAGCACATAAGGGAGGCATTTATCTCGGCTTTGCTGAGATTTAAACCCGAGACCTCATGGTGGCAACACCACATGCGCTAGCCATAGCTAAACACTACCTAATTATTACTAACATAATTTCGACTAGATAATTATTAAGATGTCACTAAATTGTAAAATATTTAATCATGTTTTTTTTAGGTTCCACCAAATGATATTAAGGTTCCATCACCGTGAATCACCCATTTAGGAAATAAAAATTCTTTTATTCTAAATTTATAGCACTTAATAATCATTCAGTGGTACTTCGATACTTCGATAGTACTCGTAACACTTCCGGGAAAAAGCTTTACACAATGACTAAACTTTGGCATTTTTCTTTTCAATAATAATTCATATTCATTGTCTCCAGTTCATCAATTCATTTTTAAAAAAGAAAAGAAAGACACTACATATAATTCATAACTAATTTTCTTTAGTGAATAATATAATTAACGCGGTGACACATTGAGTTTTATTTATTCACCATGGTGACGTTTCCTTCCAGGGCAAGACAAACAAAACGACTCGTCCAAACGTGAGACTTCACAATAAAATAAATCCACTCACAAGTGGGTGAGATGAAATTGATAAAAATAAATAATAATAATAATAATAATAATATATTTATTGTTTAAAATTTGTTTGATTTCTAAAATGTTATAATTATACATACTGCAAAAATATATCTGTATAACGATGATGGTTCGCTTACTTCAGCAAGTCTGCATCAAGCTAACCGCTAATCAATATTACTGGACGATTTGTGATGCTTAGAAAATAAAATTAAAATAAATTTAATTTAATTTGATTCGATGTTTCAGTTACGATAGAATGAGATCACTCGCATTAGACTTAAAATTAGGCATGCCAACTGATCGGAAGAACTGACAGGTGTGCGGATTCAGTGGGCTTTAGCCATGTCGACGGTGCCGATAGCTTACCAGGGAAACACGTCGGCGGCGGTGAAGGATTGGCTGAACAAGGGGGACAATGCGTGGCAGATGGTGTCGGCGACGCTGGTGGGGCTGCAGAGCGTGCCGGGGCTGGTGATCCTCTACGGCAGCATCGTGAAGAAGAAGTGGGCGGTCAACTCAGCGTTCATGGCGCTCTACGCCTTCGCCGCCGTGTGGATCTGCTGGGTCGTCTGGGCTTACAACATGTCCTTCGGCGACAAGCTCCTGCCTTTCTGGGGGAAGGCCAAGCCGGCGCTCGGCCAGAAGTTGCTCATCGAGCGGGCGGCTTTGCCGGCCACCGCCCATTACTACCACTCCGGCCAGGTCGAGACGCCTATGGCCATGCCGTACTATCCCATGGCCTCCATGGTCTACTTCCAGTGCGTGTTCGCGGGGATCACCGTCGTCATCCTCGCCGGATCCCTCCTCGGGCGGATGAGCATCAAGGCGTGGATGCTCTTCGTACCCCTGTGGCTCACCTTCTCCTACACCGTCGGCGCCTTCTCCCTCTGGGGCGGCGGCTTCCTCTTCCAGTGGGGCGTCATCGACTACTCCGGCGGATACGTCATCCACTTGTCCTCCGGCATCGCCGGCCTCACCTCTGCATATTGGGTGAGCTAGGGTTTACGTTTGCCCAAGTAATGAAATGTTCACTAGGGATTTGGGCCTGAACCCTAAAACCACCGAGCCCGTAATTGGTACAGGTCGGGCCGAGATCGGTGGGCGACCGCGAGAGGTTCCCGCCCAACAACGTGCTGCTGGTGTTGGCCGGCGCTGGGCTGCTGTGGCTGGGGTGGACGGGGTTCAACGGCGGCGACCCCTACGCGGCCAACATCGACTCTTCCATGGCGGTGCTCAACACCCATATCTGCGCGTCGATGAGCCTCCTTATCTGGACGACGCTCGACGTGATCTTCTTCAAGAAGCCGTCCGTCATCGGCGCCGTGCAAGGGATGATCACCGGCCTCGTCTGCATCACTCCCGGTGCAGGTACCAACCTAGACCTAAACCCACCCAAATATGTAATCGCGTCTCGAACCGGTGCAAACCCTAAATCCCCAAATTAACGAACCGGCAGGTCTGGTCCAAGGGTGGGCGGCCATGGTGATGGGCATCTTATCCGGCAGCATCCCCTGGTTCACCATGATGGTGCTGCACCGCCGGTGGTCCTTCCTCAGCAACATCGACGACACCCTCGGCGTCTTCCACACCCACGCCGTCGCCGGCCTGCTCGGCGGCGCCACCACCGGCCTCTTCGCGGAGCCCGTCCTCTGCAACCTCTTCCTCCCCGTCACCAACTCCCGCGGCGGCGTCTACGGCGGCGTCGGCGGGGTCCAGCTCCTCAAGCAGCTCGCCGGTGCCGCCTTCATCGTCGCCTGGAACGCCGTCGTCACTTCCCTCATATGCCTCCTCATTCTCCTCGTCATGCCTCTGCGCATGTCCCACGAGCAGATGCAGATCGGCGACGACGAGGTGCACGGCGAGGAGGCCTACGCGCTCTGGGGCGACGGCGAGAAGTACGACGTGGCCAAGCACTTGCTGAGGTTCTCCGACGAAGTGGAGCTGCAGCAGCCCCACGCTGCTACCGGTGTCACACAGAATGTTTAGATTATCTTTTTGGCTTTTTCCATTTGTTCCAACCAAAGAAATGAATCCGATGTTGTATAATTTGCAATTTCAAATCGTTCTCCCTCCGATACCTTTCTTCCTTTGCCTTTGCCTTTGCCTTTGCCTTAAATCTGTATGTTTATCTTTCGTTTCTGCGTAAGCGCTGTGGCTGCCTTCGGCCTTCGGCCAATTAAGAAGCGCTGGAACAGTTTACGCATAGAGTTCGTGCAGTACACGTTACGCTACAAGTTTCTAACAACCCTATTTTATTGCTACTCGGCACGATGGAGAAAGAGTGGAAGACGACAAAGTAGTAGTCAATCCAGTACGTGGGTTCGTCGACGCTGAGGGAGGGGCGGCGGGCGAGCTGAATGCGGATGCGAAGAGGAGGGCCGGTGCGTTGACTTGGATTTTGCAATCGGAGGAGCTATCGGTTGGTAGCTGCTGCCGCGGAGGCGACGAGTCTCTTCTCCATTTTGTTGCTTCAGCTCGTAGGGATCTGCTTATGTGAGTCCACTTCTCTCTTTTTTTGATTCTTTCGTGGTAGTAGGAGAAAGTGGTTGAGATTGGATCTTTCAGAATCCACGAGGAAAGGTTGAAGCTTTTTGACAAAATCTGCGTGTGTTTGTTCAGCTGGTTATCGTACGTTTTGTTTGTTCATGTGATGTTTGACTTTATCTTTTAGATTGTTCATAAGAGGGAAGTGAGGTAGGTGTGATTTCATGTTCTTGGCCTGCAATCTTGATAGAGGAATTGTTTGTTTGGTAATTACTGTGTGAAACTTATCTTTTAGTACAAGTTAGATCGGAGTAGAGCGTTTTAATGTTTATTCTGATCTTTGCTTTTGGTTTTCATACGAGTCTTTTCTTTACTTTTTTACGGTCACTGGCTTAAACTGCTATATTGAATGACGATGGATTAGACCTTCGTCCCCATTGACTTTGCGTTTCTTGAAACTTTGGTAGCTTTATCGTTCGCTCAGGGGCCTCCTTCCTAAACATGATTTCTATTGCCAATATGTAATCACAACTTCGTTTTTTTTTCCTCATCTGATTCTCACTCTTGGTTTTCAAAATGGCTGAAGGTTGTAAAACGGCTTTATGGATTCTAAACAGATGCCAATTTTTGAAACTTCCTCTTCGGGGGGAGATCAATCAAGAAATCTTAATCAGAACCACCAAGTCAACGTGTCCAACTCCATAGATATATGTTTTGATGCTAGAAGTGAACAGTCATTGATCAAATTCTCATCAAACTTAGATCACAACTCATCCGATCAGTCTTATCAAACCCCACAATTCAAAATGAATTTGGATCCAAGAGCCATGCTTAACAACCTGGATTTTCTAGAGCAGAAGATCCATCAAATTCGGGACATAGTTCGTTCCACCCTTAACAACGAAGGCAGGATCTCAACCCAATCGCATGAATTTGCTGTGCAGCAGCAGCTCATAAACACAGATCTAACTTCTATCATAATTCAGTTGATCTCTACAGCAGGAACCCTTCTGCCCTCGATGAAAAATGTTCTTGCAAATGGTGCCAACTCTGTTGGACAAATCTGCAGTATTCCAGATTCTGCCTCTGACTTGGGACTTGTTGGCACTTCGCAACAAAAGCTTGACCTTGTTTCAGAGGGAACTGAGCTTTCTGAATATGAAGAGCTTATCAAAGGTCTGGGTGAATGGGACGATGAGGGAATCAAATCAATGCCCGCAGATGACAATGATGTGAAGGATAGTGGAGATGGGGTCAGTGGAGAAAACCTTCCTCCTGGATCATATGAGGTCTTGCAACTCGAAAAGGAGGAGATATTAGCACCACACACACACTTCTGCACAATCTGCGGGAAGGGGTTCAAAAGAGATGCTAACCTAAGGATGCATATGAGAGGCCATGGAGATGAGTACAAGAGTCCATCTGCCCTCTCCAAACCACAGAAAGAAGCAAGCTCTGAACCGGTGCTTCTAAAGAGATATTCATGTCCTTTTGTTGGTTGCAAGAGAAACCGTGAGCACAAGAATTTCCTGCCTCTTAAGACAATTTTGTGTGTGAAGAACCACTACAAGAGAAGCCATTGTGACAAGAGCTACATCTGCAGGAAGTGCAACAACAAAAAGTTTTCAGTGATGGCAGATTTGAAAACTCATGAGAAACACTGTGGTAGCGACAAATGGCTTTGTTCTTGTGGAACTACATTCTCGAGGAAAGACAAGTTGTTTGGGCACATTGCACTATTCCAGGGTCACACACCAGCACTGCTCATGGATGAAGTTAAAGGTCAGGGAACCTCAGATCAAGGGCATAGCCGCGAAGTAACTACCAAAATGGAGGAAACAAGTGATCTCTTCTCTGACAATGCAATTGGAGTTACTAATGTTTCAGACTTCGGAAGTGCTGAAGATGATTATGGCTTTTTCTCTATGAACATGGACTCCTTCAACTTTGGTGGAATTGATGGTTTTCAGTAACCTACAATTCATCGGATGCATCTGATAGTTCACTTCCTGTTCATGGTGCTGGACCTTGGCCAGTCAGTCTCAGTATTAAATGATCGAGTTGTTGTCATAGATACAGTACAAAATTAGTTCGCCACCTTCATTGATATGCTGATACCATTTCCGTGTTCCTTATATGAGTTCCTTTGTTCTATATATTTCATAGCTTGTTCATTGTTTTTCTACTTTGTGTCATGTGTATTACAAGTAATTCATTTTATCAGAATGTCATAATATTTCCTTTCTGGAATCAATGAACTCGGCTTGCTTTAGGAAAATATGGGAATATGATAATCCAGAACAGAAATTTTATTTCTGCATGACAAAATAGAACAACTGAACAAGAACTGGGGACTATACTTCTTGTGCATATATTTGGTTCATTGAGAAGGCTGTCCATCTTCAGATCTTTTTTTTTAAAAAAAATTATGTTTTGGTAAGAATCCCTGGGAGTTTAATATTTGTTTTCCACTGCCTTCCTAATTTTGAAATCGCAGCTCCTGTCTGCTGTCTCTTGTCTACAAAGTGCAGACAACTTATCGGACAATTCTCATCTTGATTAGGTGAGAGGGGGCAAGATCAGAAATCTAGCTGTTTGTTTCGTCCCTTCACAACAAAGCACCCACTCATCTGATTCTAACTCTCTGAGAACATTGGAAGTCTCTTATTTTTTTAATGATGCACTTCGAGAAGTCGAAAGCAGTTTTCAAGGCCATAAAAGCAAGATCTGTAGTTCACATGCACTGAGATTCCTGCCTAATACGGCGAATAGGGGGCGGCGAATAGGGGGAGGGGTCCGAAGGTCAAAGTCTAAGATAGGTTAAGTAATCTATCCATTAAGATGTAATCATTCTGGTCGGCCTAGGTCGATCGGACAAGTTTCCAAGGATGTAGCTCTCTAACTCTATCAAACGTCTATGAGACCTTGTTTCTCCTCACCTCTTGATCGATTAATATTGATCGGATAAGTTCTCAAGTGTCCAATTCCCATTCTATCGGATGCCTATGGGGCATGCTCTCTCTCAATTCCAGATCGACTAATGTCAATCAAACAAGTTCTCATGGGCCATCTACCCAACACTTATAGGGCCTTGCTCTCTCTCACCTCCTGATCGACTAACGTTGATCGAACAAGCCCTCAGGAGTCGGCTCTAATTATGTTGGACACCTACGAGGCTCTACTCCCCTCATCTCTCAATCGACTAATATCGATCGGACAAACTCTCAGGGGCCCAACTCCCTAATCTGCTAGTTGTCTACGACCCAACCTCCTCTAGGACACTATCATAGCCTATTCACTCCGCATGAAGGACTGGTCCCTTGTCCGTGACCCATCTCCTGACTGGCAGCCTAATAGGCCTTCTGACCCATAAGCACGCTTCATCATTAATATAGCATGTGAGTTTGTTAAAAAGTTAGAAGATTATATCTTCGCATACATACGTAATACTCTCTCATACCTACGATAAGACTGCAGGATACAGTGGAAGCATGGGGATTAGATAGATTATCAAACAGTAATATGATGCTTCATTAAATACAGAGATTATCGGAGAAATTATAAAAGGGGTTATTCTTTGCTAACACATACATGTAAGGGGCTGC
>JBBMJZ010039534.1:0-12500 GCA_037833815.1 Zingiber zerumbet
GCATACGCTCGAGCTCTATCTGTCGATACCCTCTCCTTTACAGTCGAGCTCTATCCGAGGGATACCCTCTCGCATAAATATTCGCTCGAGCACTATCTTGACGATACCCTCTCCTTATCAGTCGAGCCTATCCTTACGAATACCCTCGCCCCGACTCTCTGATTCCCTTGATCAAATGGGCGAAAGCCCAACGACCAACCCCAGCAAAAGGCGATGCCCCGACCCAAACGCGCACCCTCGATCGCCCGGGGGAAGCCCAATATATGAATGTCCCTCTAGCCCAAAGCAGAGCCCAGGGCAAGGTCCAAGCGCCACCCGCCCAACCCATACCCAAGTCGAGACCTAGGAACCGCCGGCGAACTACGATTGAGTCAAAAAAGACGGGGGAAGCGCCTTTTCCCGACTCCGGGACTCGTCTTCATTGTTGCCAAGTTCTCTAGGGTCATTGGCGAAGACGCCCCGGTTGTAAAGGATCAGTGAAAGACGAGGATGTTACAGTGAGCAGCCTGACGATAGAACGTGAGGAATTGCTGGAATATCTCCGACGAGATGTCCTTTTCTTAGGTTGTGTGATGGGCAGATCTATTGGTCTAAGTACAGCATCGACATCGAGGCTATGATGACGATATCTTCGCTTGCCATGCGGATGGCAACACTTTGATGACGATCATCAATTTCCAATCCAAATTCCTAATCGCAACCAAGAAAGATTTATCCGCGGTCGCGCGGACGTATTTCATCCATACGGTGATCACCTCTGGGTAAACGATCTTAATGGATAATATCCACACGTAATGAGAGGTCCAATGCCTGGCGGTCTTCCTGTCTGGAGGAATCAGTTGGAGGGGGTCGAATTGGATAGCCTATTCCCTTTATTCGAGGCTTACATTGTCCGTCTCATATAACCCGCCCATTCTTGCCGTACAATAAGGAAGAGGGATTGATCGTTTGGCAAATTAGTCGGGGTCTATTATAGCGAAGAGCTTAATACGCGCCTCACCTCGGATACGTAATCAAACCACTCCATGGCTACCAAGTCCATTCGCGGGCATCCTACTTCTACCGGAGCCGACAATAAGCTAGGGAGGCCGGGGATGTGGCCATGGCGTACGTCTTCAATATTCTCTCGAACTCGCGGTACGGACGGTTTGGTATGAACCCTGAAAGTTAAATAACCGAGGTCCGGCACAATTCCACGAACGGATGAAGCAGGACTCTTTGATGTCGGCTGATAAGCTCAGCGAATACTACTTTATAGTCAACTATAGAAGGAAGAGTCCGAGTGAGAGCGGTGGAGACCGCTGACGAATCAGTTAAGAGTGTATTTTCCTATTTCAGCTGCAGTCGTGAATGGGAAGTACTGTGCGAGTGGCTTGTCAGACTCTTTTTATTATCTGTGAGCACCGAAAGAGCGATGTAGCGATAAGAGAGACAATGGCTCGAAGACCCGTACGACAGAGAATGTGCGATATTGTGCTATAATGGGACGAGTGATAACGACGCGGATAGAGTGCGTCCAGTACGAGTGATAAAAGCTCTTCATGTGCGAGAAGAGAGAGTGAGAAAGGAATGTGGTGAATGGCATTGCGTGAATCGACTACATTACGCACTGCCCTATACTTTCTTTTCTTTCTTGTGTGCAGTCGCGGGTATGGTCGTATGGGCCTTGCCTACAAGGGAAGCCATGTTAGCTTATTCAAGTCGGCTATGGGCGCCCCTTGGCATTCTCTTATTGTCTTTCATCGCATCTGACTAAGGGAGATGCCCTTTGCGGGTCGAAAAGGAAAGGCCCAGAGCTTGAGTCCGATAAAGCATTCTGCAATGCGGAAAGGAAGGCTTCAGGCTGCATCGACCCCCGCTGGCATCAACCACTTCGAATTGGCCTACTTTCTCCTCAACAAAGAAAGGCTTGGGCCAGTTGGAAAGGTGAGAAAGCGACCCTTGTGAAAGAAGGACTCTTTGTGCTTGTGGAAATGATCGAGTGATTGGTGCGGTGGAATTTGTTGATTCTCGGATACGAAGATCTCAAATGGGATACATAAAACTTGCATTTCCAGTGACTCATGTGTGGTATTGAAAACGTCTTCCTAGTTATATTGCGAATCTTTTAGATAAACCCCTTAAGGAATTAGAAGGCTTGGTATACTGTGATGTGTGATTTGATCAAAATTTGCGTTTGAGTAATCCCGCTCAATCCGATTGGGATGCCCCCGGCTCATACATCTATTTTTGAGAAGTAGAAGTCAGATGAAAGTGAGAATGATAGGACTTCTACATTAACATTAAAGGGGAACCACGTCACTATCGTTCGTCCCTCGTACGCATAGCGAGATTGCATTTAAGCAAGCAAATAGATAGAACATGGTTACTGAAGTCTATCTATCGCATATATGCGGACATCCTGACATAACGATCGAGGTCAATAGGGGCGATCGAACAATATATAGACAACTCAATCCTTTACGAGTCCCAAAGTGAGACTACTCATCTCATATTTTCTATCCAAAGTTCAAGTAATAGAAGAGGTCGGGAACTTGAGTAAGGAGTCGTTCTGTAGGGCAAACACACTATTAAAATCATAAAGGATTCCGAGGTAACTACTTAAGCCGGATGAAAGGAAACCTTCTCGTCCGATTGGAAAGGGGGGAATCCAACCGAACCTATCTCGATTTTTCTTTTTCTAGGCCTTCTTACGATGACGAGGTTGATTCGAATATGAAATCCAATCCGCATACGACTATGACTACCCTCGAGACATTTCTAAATCGGTGCAGCCGATTCCATTATGACTTCTAATTGGGTTCCACTGGAAGATAGAGAAATGTGAAGAAGAGCAGCAGTTCATTCAAAGAAGTCATTAGTGCCGAAGAAGACTCAGAGGAGATCGAACGCTCTAGTATAGATTCCCGATGCTCATTGGGGTAAAGAGCTACAGTGAATTCCAATATCCCTACCTCGCCGGTCGGGGCATAGTTGTGAGGGCAGCAGAAGACCGGAAGCATCCATCACCAATCAAGAGAAAGCGGAGTTAGACGTCAGTCCGATCTTAAAAAAGGTCCATAGATGCGCAAGCCGGCAGCTATTTCAATATGCCTAGAACTAGGAAAGCTATTGGCTATATCCGTGAATGGTGAAACTCGTGGCCTTGAGGCTACTATTGAATATATTGATTCTATAATTCTAACTCGCACTTGAACACAAAATACAATATAGCACAACATCGCACTAAATCAACAAGAAAGACCATCATAGCACGTCATAAAGACAAGAAATACAATATAGCACTTATTGAGCGAGAGAGTGATAAAGGAGAGCAAGCCGCTCCTTCTCCTCTTCCCCAACGAGGGCATTTGCTTAACTTTGTGAGCTCCCTGTAGATAAAGTAGTTGCTTCTCCTGTGGTAACCACCGACCTATTGGGATCATTCTGATTATCATTCACGACCTTCGCCCTCCTACTTCACCGGGGAGCCGAGGCAAATGCACCGAACTCTCAGACTCAAATCAAACTCAAAGGCATACTCTCAGAAGATATTTAATGGAAAGAGCACTCAACTCATATTATATGGCACGGGCAGCTTAAACTCGGAATGGGGCACGCACTATGTACTTCTTTCCGCGTACGTGAATTTCTTTCTTTATTTGTCGCACATTCTAACATGTACGCTGTCCATGTGGTCGAGCCTATCAGTCATACCTGAAAGAGGTAGGTAAAGAATGAATGTAAAGATGGTACATACTTCTTATTAGTATACGCGGGTGCTGGTTCGGGCAGAGGTCCGAGGTGAGCTTTCCGAGGCACTGATGGCCCGGAAAGGAGTTCAGGTTAATATTCGTTATAATTAAGAGAGGGTGAAAGCACTAATCGTCCGATGTACCTCATTATACCATTGAGTGCTTGACCCGTGCGATAAGGGATTGTGAGGATTGAGGAAGCCAGAAGGTTAAAGTGGAGTACGCGTTCAGCACAATCAAGATATAGAAGGTAGGCACAGCTTTTCCCCTCTCTTTATCCTCTTCTTTAGTGAATGGTGTAGTAGGGACAATCTTCCTATTCTTTCCCCTTCTTTTTAGCTGGTGCCCTTCCGAGTACAAATAACCATGAACGAGGCCTTAACGCAACGCCTAGAAGAGAAATGAGACAGGGTTTGCTTCGGTATGCCATTCACTCGCTAGGTCATGATGCACTTAAAAAAGAAAGAAGGGAGCGGACTATACGCTTATGCCCTTTCAAGCTTCTTCCCTCTCTCGCACATAAGTGCTTTTTTTAGTGGTTTTTGTGTGCTTCTTAGAAGTGCTTTTATGGGCCGAGTGAGAACGACGGGGTTGAATGTTCAATCTACAAAACCCAATCCTTAATGGTTGCCTACATGAGGGAAATGATCCCTAAATAACCCTGATCCAGATACCTTTCGGCATTCATTTGGCTTGGTACCCAGATTTAGCTAAGGCTGGCCTTCAGTTCAATCCACTGCGCCCGGCATTCAACTCTTCTTTCACCTCAAGCCTACTAGCTTTAAACTCCAACTAAGGAAATTGAGACCTATATCCAAATGACTTGGTTTTCGCACAAAAGAGCATGATCTCTTTATCGAGCCTTCCGAAGGCGCTTCGGCTTACTTGCTGCCTCGCCCCGCCCAAAAGCGCGGGCCGCACTAGTTCATGGGTCCCCTCGCTCCTGGGCACCCTCTTCGAACCCTCCGATGCCCTCTGCTCCGTACTGGTGCCGCCGCACCGGCTTTGCCCGCTTTTCTGGGCCTTTGGGTGCACTATGTGATTTTCCTTGCCCGGGACCTAAGTAATGGCTCTTCACTCTAGCCTATACAACCCACAACCCTATCCATCAGATCAGGGTGGACCCGGCCCCTTTCCGCTAACCCTAGGGCTATCCTCACGCTCCTTTGCCCTTGGGTTTCACTGGTTGTGGTCTTGGGGTCTGGGAAGGCTTATGTGCATTTTCTCCTCCGTGCCCTCATAAGATGGATCGTGGTGGTCCTAGCCCGGTTGACCATAAGTGCGACTTTACTCAATCCAGTGAGTGAAGAATCCCCGAGGGGAGAGGCAGCCAGCCCTCCCACAATGCCGGGGGAGATCAACTGCAACTCAAAGAGAGAGGCCCCTCTGTAGCAAGGTATTGGAAAGGGGGGTTGGGGATAGAATAGAGCGAGACTCAGACACTATACTAGAGCGAGACAGTGAAGGGAGTGAAAGAGGAATTAGGAATGGCTATCGTCTCTTTCGTCAGACTCTTTCACAATTGAGAGTTCTGTCCCTTCACACTCTCAATCACTATACATAGAGAGATAGGCGATAGGGAGCGATATATTATATTACAAATCACTCTCAAGTAAGGACAGAGCGATAGCGACTCAAGAGTACGATCCGTGAGAGCGATATAGAGCTATTGCGATTGAGTTAAGAGTGCTCTTTTATCTCTCTTTTTTCGTTCCACTTTCCAATTCGATTTTGACGTTTAAACAAAGATTCTATCTTGCCAGATTAGAGCATGTCTTCACGCTGCTCGTTCATCACTCTAAGGGACCAGCTATCGCATTCACTACGCTGGTTGGTATAATTAAGCGGTGGGCGAGACGAAAGCAAGATTCATGGTAGTTCAGGAAAGGGGGGACCAGATAAGTTGTTGAGGAAAGGATGAGTTGAACGGAGACTCTAAGAATGACTGGTCTACCGCTCATGGGCAAAACGCACTTGAGCACTTGATAGATTATGCTCCTCTGCTAAACGGGTTATGATCAATAGTAGGCTCCTAATAAGAAGAGAAGGTAGGGTCGGGCTCTGCGTTTAAGGATTGCAGAGACCTTTGCGGATGGGCCGAGTAAGCTAAAGCACCTCCTATATGAAGGTAGGCACCATCCCCTGTAAGCGCACCTGGTTCTGATTGCAAAGGAAGGGAAAGATAGGTATTGCTTTGAAAAGGATTGCTTTGCTATTTTGGTTTATTGTATTGCTTTGAAGTAGCTGCGCTTTGCTGAACCCCACTCTTCTATTATAGATAGAAAAGAGGTGCGAGGGGAGACCAACTCTAATAGAATAGGATGGGCTCAGAAAGACCCAGCTTTGCGGTGCGGCAAAGGAGCGAGTGAGACCGCTATGCGTGCTTTTTTGATCTTTATGTCCAAATGTCCAAGAAATGGATGAGATTGGTGTCGAGACGGATGGGTTCAAGCTCACTGATCCGGGCAAGGAAGGCTTTCTAATACAGTGAGGCCTATCCAAGAAGGATTTTAAAGTGAAAGGTGCTACGGGTGCCTGTCTATTCAAGAAGAGAAAGAGCTACGCCTATCTGGTCCTCACCTCAGTCAGTCTATAGTTGTGAGGGAGCGAGTTCAATCCTTCTCTATCAGACAAGACAGCAGAGGCAGTCAAACCAACTCCTCTGTGCCAGGCGGAGCAGAAAGAGACGAGACAAGAAGTTGCGCGGCGAAGGACGGGATCGTAGAGGCTTGACAATTCGGGGAGGTAGGGAGTGCAAAGCTAAGTAGATGAATGAAGGCCGAGCGTCAACTGGCTTCGTCCCAGGCAGTTCTAGATCTTTGATCCCACGGTGAAATTACCTCTTCTAGTCTGGCTCGATCGGTGCGAGTTCTCGGAACAAGGGAGCGACTACTGAGAGATCTCCGTGAAAGAGAGGTGCGGGAATCCACCCTTCTCACTCAGCTCGGATCGACCAATCACTGGTGCTAAGAGGCAGAGGAAGCCGAGGCAGAGGAAGAGTCTTTCACAGGATCGCGGACAGCTACGTTTCTTTGTTCGAGAACCGGAGACTCGTCCGGCCCAGCTCAGTTTCTTTGGCACGCGTCGCAGCGCAACCCATATTTAGTGACTATGAGATGTAAGGCGAAGAAAGAGGCGACTCCAGCAGGTCAGGTGGAGAGGCAGTGTCCGGTCTCGCGCTTCATTCACAGTTCGGCATGGATCGATCAGCTATGCGGGTACCGAGGAGCAAGTTCAACTAAGCGTAGTTTCTTCGTTCGTTCCTCAGTCCAGGGAAGATTCCTATTGAGAGAGCTCCGGCCGTGCAATCACAATTATCTGAGCTCGCTTCCCTTTCATCAGCTACAAGTAGTAGAGACGAGAAGAGTGGTGTCGGGAGCTCGACCTGAACTCAAGTGACTCCGAGAAGTGTGTCTTGGTGGAAGTTCTTCTCCGCTCGTGAAAGGCCTATGAGAAGTCGCTTCCATAGGTCCTCAGTTTCTTGGTTAGGCCAATGACCACTCGTATATTATATAAATAAGCATTGATAGTAGGAGGTAGCAGAGCAGAGGTCTAGTCATGTCAGGCGAGGTGCGGAGCGAATCCGAATCAAACAAAGGTGCGAATGAGGAGGAGCCGACCTTAATTTGAATTGAAGTGACGCGGCACCTAACCGACGGAAGACAGAGAGGAAGAAAGCCGGAGACAAGAAGGACGTGGAAGCGCTTGAAAGGTTGAATCGCCTATCTCTACCAAGGTGCTTTGCGTCCGAAGCTCTACCAACTGAGCTATCCCAACTATTTGCCAAGTCGGAACTTTCTGTCCCATGCATCATCCTGGTCCAGTCATGACCTGATTACCTGTCCGGTCCGGAATAAACGAAGAGCCTGATCTTGCCTCGGAGCAGAGGAAAAAGTTGAATTGCGAATTGGATCGGTCAGATTCATTCTTTCGTTTCGTGCGTTATAGCTTCGAACTTGACACCTATCCTCCCGCTTGGTCGCCTCTGCCGTGGACGTGGACTGGTCAGCCTTGGGCCATTATTTTATTTCCTTTGCCGAAAAATACACTTTCGGAATTGATTGTCGCTGCCTTAATATCATGCCCAGTCGACTCTCTCCAAGAAGGAGGAATTCCTGAGCCTTGAACCAGTCGACGCGAGCTTCTATGTATTAGTGTCGCTAGTCTGTCTTCCCGTCTTCCCAGTCAGTCATCAGAGCTAGTCTTTCTTAGGCCATAGACGGTGCACGGGGGCGGCTCATTTTCAACGAAGGAGAACAAATTAGCAAAATGAACGAAGGAATTGACTCTATCCATGAACTTCACTCGAAGAAGGTCGGTTTATTTTGAACGAAGGAGAACGAATTAGCGAATGCAGCCACGTGTGTCCGAACGAACTAGAAAAAGGAAAGCACAGACAAAGAAGAAGGAAAAGCAAAGAGACCCTTGGACCGACCGCACATGGGCTCGCTTCAGAGGGAATGGCATGCAGAAGACAGAAAGGCATGGGTACGGAAAGTGTTAAGTGGCAGAAGTAGGAGAAGTGGCAGAGAGCCCTCACAGCTCAAAGTGGCATAACATAAGTAGGATCCCTCACTGCCAACTGAGATTCATCATCATCATTCATGGAGATAGGTGCGAGCTCTTTCGGAGATAGGTGCGAGCTCTTTAAGAGCACATATTAATTAGAGTAGGGCCGACCAGCGAGTGCGTAGAAGTGGAGCAAGCTCACTGCTTCATACTAGAGCCTACCAGTTAGAGTAGAGCCGAGCAGACCAGTTAGAGTAGTGCCGAGGCTCCATACCTGATATAATTAGGGGGCAGAGAATGCAAGGGACGAGCGAAGCGACGTGTGAATAAAGGAAGGGTATCGTCAGATAGAGCTCGCAATACTGTAATTAAAGGAGAGGGCCGACTACAATGGTATATGGCAGCGCAATACCATCATTTACTTTTGGTCGATTGTAGGACCGCTCGACCATAAGGAAAGAGTCAATGGAAAGAGTAAATGGAAAGAGTCAATGGTACACCATGTTAGACCTGTAAGATTGACTCGACTTTTTGAAAGAAAAATCTAGTTGAAAGTAATACGATCTTTCTACGTTTTGAATAGCCATTCAATTTATACCCTTTCAGTAAGTTGCTGGGCCGAGTGATAACGTACTTACTTAATTAAGAGTAGTTGCGAGATGTCGGAGATGTCGGAGAGCACTCAAGCGAGGTAAGTGGATTGCAAAGAGAGGAAAGCTACGTTACGTCGGTCCCGTCAGATGGGTTCGTCGGGGAGCTCGTTCAACTCAGCTCGTGAGGCGACCATAAGAGAGGACCGGGCCAAGGCCTACCATAACCATATCCATCATATAAGGGTTAGAGTGACGGGCCAGAAGATCTTATTCATTATCACAGAGATTCGGTAGTGACGGGTCTAAGGAAAGATTAGAGTCTTTCTTTACTAGGAGAGGAGCATGAAGCCATTGGTTGGTTCGCGTTCAAGGTGCGAAGCGAGAGAGGGGACGGAGAGGAGGAGATCAAAGAAGTTGATTCTTGTAAGGTGCGTGCGAGAGAGAAAAAAGAAGTCATCAACCGAAGCACCTATCAAAGTCTTGGCTACCGGCAAGTTGACTATAGCGCATCCCCACTGAACTAAAGAGATGACGCATCCGCACTGAACTAAACCTACGAGCGCAGAAGATAGGGACCGAAGATGAAGATAGGAAGGGACGTGAGTCAGGCCTTGGGAAAGAACCTATCCTGGCCTGGGTGTAGAGCTGAGAGAGAACCAATCCGCAGAGGGAGAACCAATCCAAGGAGCGGAGGTAGCCTTGATCCCGGGATGGGGCCTACTCGGAATAGCACTTCGTACCATAGCTCATAGCTCCGCGTACCATAGCTTCGCATACCTTGCTCTGCTGCAGTTGCTTGCTCTGCTCTGCGCACTTCGTTTCACGGGTCTGGGGAAGTAGTCTTTATCCGGGTCCGGGTCAAGCCCATGAACGACAAAGGGCCCACCGCTTAAAGAGAATGCCGATTACTTTAATTAGATTATAGAAGTGGAGTTGCGGGCTACAGAGAGTTAAAAGAGCTGGTTTGCACGAGCTTGCTTCATAAGTTCTAATTTTCTTCTCAAAAGTTCAAATCTCGCAGCTGTTGTCATTTTCTGGTAGTGCTCGGGCAAATTTTGTTGAGCGAAATCTTTGCAAAGAGGATAGGAGCTGCTTGCTAGATCATAACTCTTCGGCAGAGGGCTCTCATTCAAAGGGGATGGGGATCGACCAGACAAAGACCAATCACAATGAGATGGTGATGGTGAGTACTATTGATTGACACGTGACGTAGAAAAGGTGCGAGACTCAGGACTCTCGCTTTAGCAATCACACTCAATTAGGTGCTCGGTGCGAACGAACTCAACAGCAGGCAAGGGCGGGCAAGTCAGTATAAGGTGCCCTTGAACTCAATAAGCCATTAGCCTATGCGAACGAAGGAACTCGTAAAGGTGCTATACCATTGTGACGCTGAGCCTACTCAACTCATCCCTGCCCTGGTCTGCGACAAGAACACGAAACTCTCGCTTTAGAAAGAACTCAAAGTCCGGAAGTTAAGCTATGCTATATAAAGAAGAGGAAGTGATCTCGTCTCTCTGCTCTGATCTTCAGTTCAATCAGAAAGAGAAGTTCGTTCAGTGAACCAAGCAAGAAGAGCAAGAATAGATC
Organism: Zingiber zerumbet; assembly: GCA_037833815.1. Lineage (NCBI taxonomy): Eukaryota > Viridiplantae > Streptophyta > Magnoliopsida > Zingiberales > Zingiberaceae > Zingiber > Zingiber zerumbet. Next base: position 10,424 of record JBBMJZ010039534.1, read on the forward strand.
GGCACCGGGGTCTGGCCAGATCAGACCTAGCGAAGCCACTCCTAGCGAAGTAATAAGGGCCAAGCTCAAGTCATCCCCAGGAAGCCTCTGAAGAGAGTGTTCCACGAGCCCACCGCTTTAAGCTCCCCCCACTACGCCGCGGTTCATGTATGTAGGGGACGGGAAAAGAGTGCGAGCCGACCATTAGGATTAGGAGCCGACCTTATTGAAAGCAGTGACGCGTGGGAGCGTCAGACCTTGAGAATGAGTTCGTTTCGGATCTAATCTACTCTTCATGGGTTCGAGAAAGCCCTGGTCTAATCACTCGTCCCATAGAAACTCATCCTATCAGCGACAGTGAGCCGTGAAGTCAGAGATCGAGAGCACGAAAAGCATTCAAGCTTGTTGGATAGGGGTGGAGGTTGAATGAAAAGGATCAGAGGGATGGTTGCTAGGATGGTCCGATCCTATCCTGATCATCGGTCATGGGACTGAGTCACTGATCAATGGAATGGGCGGAGAGCACTTTGGCAATGAAAGGGTGAGAGGACTCAGAGGTACGATTCAGACTCGTGAGCCGTATACGAGTGCTAGAGTGATGCAGGCTTCTGAGACTCGGAGTAGGTGTGAGCCTCCTATTCTTTTGCAAGGCTAGGCTTTGAAGCATGGGTGTGCTAGGCGATGGTTGTGTGTGATTCAAGTAGTTCTTTCTAGCTCAGGTCTACAAAAATCTTCCTATAGCGGTGGTGGTCCGGTGGTCTTTGGTTCTACCCATTTCCTTCCAATTACTGGCTGACTAGTTCTTCTTTTGGTTGTGTAGACTATGCCATCCCATACCGAAGAGAGACGAGATCACTGAACATAACTCTTTCTTATATAGCTGAACTCTCAGATTCTCCTTGTGAGGTCCTCGTGTGACTTTTCTCGAAGTGAGGTGCGCGATCACAAACTCGAAGTGAGGTCCGCAATTACTCTCTCTCTATTCGTACGCAATCCACTAACTTTGATTCTTTTCTTCTCTCAGTGAGGTGGGGTGGGCTGCTCTTTCTTATTTCTTTCCCCGGGTCTCGGATCGGTCCTTATGAGTCGGCTCTCGCTAGTAAGTCTGATCTAGTGGTAGTGGAAAAGGAAGGTCTCATGGTAAAGGGAAGCGGGGATAGAAGAAGTGAAGCGAGCCGACCTGGAGCCGACCTGAGGCAACTTAGATTATAATATAATATAGTTGGCCCACCGCTTAAAGAAAAGGAAATGACTAGTAGCTGCCTGGCGTAGGAGTTCCACGAGCGAGTGCAACTATAGAGCCTCGATTCAAGGGACGGAAGCCTACCATAGAATAGAGGTAGGGCTATTGATAGTAGGAGATGCTAGTGGGACTGAAGAAGCCATTAAAGGAGTGTGAGTAGGAGTGGGACCCTGCTTCGAGTGATAGACTTTACGGAAGGGGCCCAGTTGAGCGCTTGCGCTAAAGTAAGGGCAAGCCCAGACAAGAGCGGTAGCTAATTGCGACCAACGCTTACTGGGCGGACAATCTGCTGTAGAGCAAAGCGAAATCTTTGCAAATATGAGGCAGGTCCTTCAATTCTTGTTCGGGGATGGGGATCGGCTTCTAAGAGCAGCAGAGTTAAGCGACGTGAGGAGCGCGATCAAAGCAAAATCAAAGCAATCGCAGAGTCAAGAGCTATATCTCTGCAATCCGCAAAGGTCAAAGCAATCCTACTTTGGATTCGAAGATCTGAGTTCTCCAGCTTTCCTTTACTTGAATGAATGCCGATGTTTCATTATAATTTTTGTATGTAAGAGTAGTAGCGCTGGCGGTCGGAAGAGAGCCGCACTCACTCACTTCTTCTTCTTCAGTTCTTATTTTAGCGCATCTCTTTTCACTTTTCTGTCACTGTTGTCAATCATGTTCCTCTTACTAATCTTATCAAGGTCAAGTCAGGAGTTCGTTAATCAGGCTAGGCTCTGCGAAGTCGAATTCGAAGGTTCTGTCTGGTCGGTGGAGGTCTAGTAGTGCCAGGCGGAGCAGAGTCAAAAGCAGAGGCTGAGTCATCCGCAGAGGACTAGGAAGGCAGAGGGGAGCTATGCGAAGAATAGCAGG
>JBBMJZ010039534.1:17500-25225 GCA_037833815.1 Zingiber zerumbet
AAAGAAGAAGCTATTTCGGAATAAGGTCAGCTTGTTGTCGTAATTGCTAGTAGTACGTTAGCCGGGGAAAGGTTTTTAGGGAAGAAGCAGACATCGGCTGATGAATGGCATAACTTTTTTCTCCAAGTGAGCTCAAAACGCTATCTATCAGAGTAGGCAAGTCTGATTTCGATTGGAGAAAGAGGTCGGGAAGTCTTGGTAGCGAGTCTAAGAGCAATTTCTTTTAAGCAATTTCTTCCTTTACCCTAAATCAAAGATACCTGAAGCAAGGCTTAGCTAAGCCCTACCTCAAGACGGGGACAAAGGATTAGCTTCCTAGGGATGTTAAAGCGACATAAATGCTTTCGGGTTTAATTTAAAATAGTTACCTTTCAAAACAAAAAAGGATAAGGCGCATCATAGGCGCCTATTCAATTGGAACCCCAATCTTATGTGGTCGAAAGCAAAGCCGGGAAGTGTCACATTCAGGATGGTCGACCAAGACTGCCTCCTTAGCTGCCGATTTTGAAAGGCTTCAAGTGGAACTTAGTGCATGGACCCATCGTGCCATGGAAGTTAGAAGGAAGATGTGAAGAACTCCAGAAAGTAAAGAGTTTGCAGTTGTACGATCAAATTGGTAAAATGAGAGCGAAAGTTGAGGAACTCACCATGAAGAGTGAGCTCGGTTCCGACCAGTGGCAGAGTTTTTTTGCAGTCCCTCGTGAGTGCGGCACGTCCAACTCATCAAATTTGATGTCTGAAGTGAGCTGACTGAACTGAACGATTTATATTGGTTCTGGTTTTGTGTAAGTTGGGAAGGTAGCAAGGTGAGGAGCGGTAGGGCATTTCGCTTTGGTCCTTACCACTCCGATCGATTGAAGTTACGGTTCATAGCTAAACCCGAAGCGAAGTAAGCGCAGTTCAGTTCGATTAAAGGTTTTAGCTGAGTTTAATATCGTATGTAATGCTTGCTTTAGATGGTGATATTTCATAGGAAGAAAAGACAGAAGAAGAAAGAACTGTAATGCAAAATAGGGCAAGCTATGGAAGGGAAGGAAGGCGCACTCACAGAGTAGCTGAACCGAGTTCATTTACATTAACATCTAATTGAATTGAATAAAGAGGCTAAGCCTAACAAATACTAACATAAGACAGCAACTAACATAGGACAGTCGAGAGACCAGAGAGATATTGGTTGAATCACAGACCAGACAGACAAGATCGGAATTTCTAGGATGAGAATATGGGTGACAAGATATGGGAAAGTTACGAAAGAAGGCTCTCGCACATAAACTTCAACTCCTTCTCGCTTCGCCTTCCTTCCTTTGCTTCGTCCTCTCGAGCTTTGTTAGCACAGCAAGCATCACTTCTCAGCCTGAACTTCGTAGCTTCGCATAGCAGCTCCTCCAGTAGATATTGATGGTATTCGTGAACCTCTTTCTGGATCTCTACTTTACGGAAACAAGATTCTTTCTGGTGCCATTCTTCCTACTTCTGCAGCTATAGGTTAGCACTTTTACCCGATCTGGGAAGCGGCATCTGTTGACGCATGGTTATACAATGACGGTCCTTATGAGCTCTATTGAAGCGGCGGATAATGAATTATGCTTGCTAGAGTGACAAACAAAGAAGCTTCGGCCCAACGGCCAAATAGTTGGCTAAAGTCTCTAACTTAGACTATAACATAGCTATCCCCTTTAGCCCGGGATTCGAGTCATGGTTCACGCTCAGTCAATCGCGCAATGGACGAGGAGGTAGGTAGTCCCGTTCTCGTCTCCGCAAATGAAGCGCTTAGGAGCTTCTAGCTCACAATTCTTAGCCCGCTTAAAATATAATAGCTCTGCCATCGGGAAATTCTGATTTTATATAGAAAGAAGGGGTGCGGATAGTTGTAGGATTTATTCCCCCCTCCTCAAATCTCTATCCTGCTAAAACTGCGAGATGTGAAAGCGCGCTGAGGGGGATTAAGACCCAGGTGATGGAGAACTGGGCAGACTAGTATGATCGGGGCCTTCTATCTTCCTATAATGCTACCTCGGCCATGGGCGCTGTCTCAGAAATGCAGGTTTCGATACTCCCGCAAAGAGACTTCTGCAGCTTTCCCCGCTCTGATTGAAGCTCTCGAGCCCGTTCCGAATGAGAATTGGATGTTGCAACAAATTTTAAAGTGTGTTGACTACAAGTCTTTCCTGAAATCAAGGAGTAGATTCTCAAGCAGAAATTCCTTCGGGATCCTCATGAGTTGATCATCGTTGAGTCAGATTAGAGTCCTTTTCTCTTCCCTTTCTTGCTGGCAGCCTCTTCTTTTATTTAAATAAAAGCCTTCAAGAAAAAGAGAATTGAGAGCAGTGACATTTCTTTCAAATCAAATATGTACAAAAACAATTTCATTGCCTTCCGCTAGCCAACGGCCCCATAACAACGGATAAGCAGCTAACTTTAGCCTATGAAAAAAGGAATCTTTCAACAGATGCGTATAGCAGCCCACCGGGAAATAATAGGAATTTCATTCGCCATTTGCCGTCGTAAAATGAGTGAGAAGGTGGATCGCCAACCAAGTATTAGCCAGGAGTGAAGGCAGAAGCTTTCTAGTCAAGGGTGAATTGTTTGGACTTGCAGCTAAGGCGAGAAATGCGCCTGCACTTTAGATATACTAACGCTTTAGAGCAGCGACGGATTTGTCATCATCCTTTATTGTGGGATGGAATCCTCTGACAGCAAAAGCTACCCTTATATACAGTCCACAAGGAGGGTCTTTCTCACTAGCAAGTCTTATTCTACTCGCTTTCCACCGGCCTGAAACAATTACTCCAGTCTCTTTCTTAGGCTTAGGAGCAGCTGCCCTAATCGAATGAGTGGCTACACCTTTAGAGAGAATCTATCAAAAAACCTGTAAAATAGGCTAAAGCGAGTGAAGTCACCCGAGAGGAGGAATGATGTGATTACCTTGGATTCGGTTTCCTTTGGTTCGGTGGTCTCGTAGAGTGACGAAAGGTTTTAGCTTTTCTGACTTTCCTGTTCTGCTATCCGCTGTTCTTAGCTCGAAGGGTAGTGAAGTGACGAAAGGGTATTAAGTCACCCCTTGGGTATGACAGTACTCTGCCTCTTTCTTAGTCGGGATTGCTTTGGCCTTCTGTTGTGAGTGAAGGAGATGGAGATGTTGCGGGGGAAGGAAACCGAGTCAAGTAGTTCGTTTCGAAAGCCCTTGGTCCAGTGCTTTGGCGCCGATGCAGAATAAGCTGTCTTGGTGCCTGGGGAAATAGGAAAGGGCGTAAGCGCGGCTATCTTTCTCTTTCTTATGGGGGCACTCAAGCTTTCACAGACCCAAAACCCTCAATTGACCTCGCCCCGACATGAATAAAACCCAGAGGTTCTTCTTTTTGCCTCTTTCCGGTATCCCTTGAACAACCGCCCTTTCGCCCGAGCTAGGGTAACTTAAGCCCCCTAGTTCTTGCTCTTTCTCATAGATCTTGCTTTTGAGAACGGATTAGAAAAACACATTCTCTCCCTGGAACAGCGGGAGCAGCTCTACTTATTTCATAACCTCGAGCCCTACTCTTATCTTAAGCCCCAGACGTGGGAACTGAACCCACTGCCCTTATTGCTTCAAGCTCACTTGAGCAGTTTCCTTCCTCTAGCCCTCTTGGTAGGTTCACTTCTTTTTTCCGATCTTGAGTCTGCTAACCCGACCAACGACCAGATTGCTTTGCTTGGCTCCTACTCTACCAGACGGTGACCGGCTCAATAGAGCACCTTTGGGCGCTGGCTTTTCGAAACCAAGTTAGGGAATCAGTGACCAACAGCTTTAGAAAGCATTCAAAAAAGTTGCATCTCTTACGATAAACACTGAAAAAAGATTAGTCCCTGCAGGAACCTACAAACAAGGCTTTTTTCCTTGTGTTACCTAACTAAAGAGCTCCCAAGGCCACCTGATTCGGAGTAGAACACGGATATTTACACTTCGATTCCACCCACTGATCCAGCTAAGGCCCGAAAAGAGGAGAAAAGGCCTTGCACCGGTAATGCTACCACACAGGTTTTGAGGCGAGTTTCGAAATCTTTGATGAGTGTAGCAGCTTCACAAGTCCCTTCGGCTTGGAGCTGGAGTCATTGATCTCTTTGGCGAGTTTGCCTATAGATGTATACAATAAAAGGCCTGCAAGTTCTGACTTCGTGTTGTGTTCTTGACCTACTTGTCTATTAGTCTTGGCGGGAAGACTCCAATCCGTGGGAGCGCTCATCTCGCATTCTCCGATGAAGGATAACGATTCGCTCGTCAAGCTGAGTGGCTGGGTTACGAGTTTGGGTTTTTAGGTGAGTTCTATGCATCCAACCCATTTGTAGCAGCAGGGGTAAGACCCGGATTAGAGATTAGATATAAGCACCCCCAACCCCCTTCTTTGTCCTTCCTTCGAGTGGGTCCGCTCACTGGAAAGTTAGGTCAACTGAAAAGTTCCATCCTGCCGTAGAACAGCCGAAAAGCGATGACATTCCTTGTGGCAAGAGTCGACCTCTAGGGTATCGAGGAAGGTTGGAGAGTATAGATTACAGAGTTCATCAGAAAAAGTCTCAGAAGAGAGACTCCTGCGCCATCCATTCTTCCAGTATGAACCAGTTTCAGAGCATACATCGTAGAAGACTCCACTCCTGGATTACCTTCTCAACTACCATTATCCGGTGGAGTGACCGGTTTACTTTCGTAATCGACTTTCTTTATTTTGATCGGCTAAATCAGCCTAAAGCAGGGTTCGCATTCCTAGGTCGCGCCTTTCCCCGGGTCGGTGCAATGAATACACGGGTAGCTTTTCCAAGTGTCACGACCAGGGCAAAAAACGTAGAAGTAGAAATTCCGAGTCTACCTCTTTTCGCGGGTTCATTCAGCAAGCCAGTTTGAGAAATGGAATTCGTTGGGCGCGCTAGCTAGGCTACAGATTTAGGTCTTTAGACGGGTGATAGTGAAAGTCCGTGCCTGTTGGTATAGCCAATTCCAAGTCCGGCTTTTGACCGGGTCCGTCTAGCACCATGGTTTTGTTCATCGAGCCTGTTTCGAAAGTTGTCTTTGTGCAGAAGTTTGTTCGTCAAGTTAGCAAATCGAAGAGAGAGCAGCAGATCCAGATACCGGATGTGCCATGTTTGCAGAATGAGAAGCCCCGAGATGCTCAATCTTCTGAAGGATAGCAAAGATCAATTGCTTAAGAGTTTCCAGAGTCAGAGGACCTGACTCAGAAGGAACAGCAGAAGAGAGCGAAGCGAACGGTCGTCTCAAGGAAGTGCCAAAGGCACCATGGAGTCTATCTTCTTCGTTTGCGTGGATGACATGCTATGTGGATGTAGATCACCTGGCTTGGAGGCGAAAGGCATACTGGAAGGTTCACGCAGCTAGATGCTTGGAAGATGGGTAGCTGGCCGACATCAACTGAAGAGGCAGTCGTAACCCTTTGCCGAGATCCTTCTGTCCGATCTTATTTCGGGAAGGGGTGCGTGATCCCGCATTTAGATTGAGGATAGCCACGCGTGTACATGAACCAGAAGTTGACATCTCGGGTACAGGCTCAGTATGCCAGGGCAAATCTCCTAGAAAGACAATCTCAAACTCCACAATCTCTATCCGAGTCTCCTCCATCAACTTGCTCGAACACGCTTTCTATCATCATGTACGATCTTTCTTCTCTTACGATATTTCGAGTTGGATGAACAGATCGTTTCGTCATGCAGCCGTGATCCTATATAACGATAGCATTAGATGCGGTCGGACCAGATCGTTTGTCCAAGTCCGACCCCTTCTAGTCGTATCGTATAGTTGAGAAAGGCTACTTTGAGGAGCGCTCGCATCATCCAAAAAAATATATTAATTAAAGAAAGATCTACCTTCCTTCTGCCCTGAAAAAGAACAAAAACTCCGCCAAAGCAAGTTGTTCGTTGTCCGTGGGTGCGCTCATTTCGAGGTTCTGAAAGAAAAAGACCACTATGCTATGCTGCTTTGGATGAGGAAGCAACACAATGGGGCAGCAGGTTCGGCATCCTGCTCAATACCCGATCCCATTCCGACCATAAGCCTAAGCAGCTCACCAGCCAGACTAAATAGCCAGCGTAGATTGCAAAGGTCCAGGCAGGGGAAAGGAGGAGGGCTCAGGGGGGAGGATGGGGGAAAGCTTGCAGTGAGAGAGGTAGAAAACAGGATCTCTTTCTGAGAGCTTTGTGATCCGTTGAAAGAGGTTCTGAAAGAAAGGCCTCGGACTCTATCCGGAAGAGTCTTATTTTGAAGACCTTGAGGAGCGCATACCCCGGGCTCCTTTCGCTCCTCTCCCCTACTAGGCTGATTCCTCTTTCTTTGCCCAACCATGGGAACGAATCTACAGGGCTATAACTTATGCTTCTCTTCTTGTAGTTGAATTGCCTTCGCCCGTTCGCAGCTCCAGAAGTGAGAATGCTTGCGTGCGAGCCCGCTAGGCGAACCCTTTGAATGGTTTCCCCGGAAATGGGGCGGATGCCTCCTAAAGAGACTGCCACGCAGCGCTTCACAGTTCCGAAGGAAATGATGACTATTAGAAGGCAATCCCCGGGGAATTCCTAAGGGGCTGAACAGAGTCATCAAAGCCTTTCTGACTCGGCCTGGCCCGGTCGCCCTACGAAATTTTGTTAGAGAATGTGGCGAACAATAGGTGCTGCATGGCTGTCGTCAGCTCGTGTCGTGATCTAGTATACGTATCCGTTTTCCAAGCCCTTGCTTTCACAGTTTCAATTTCCAAGCCCGGACCCAGAAGGAGCCAACCGGGAGTCCCGTGTGGAAGGGCTCTCGCTCAACGGATAAAGATCTGTGCATTCTACTACCCTAGATAGATAGTCACCGTACGGTTTGAGTCGGGGCAATTCCCAAAAAAAAACAACGAGTAATGTATAGAAGAGATAGTGATGTGAAGGTATTCTTATTTTTTTGGCTAAAGGTTTTTTGCCCGTGCTACGGCCGGGAATGGAAAAAACTTGAGGCTCTATTCCTTCAGGTGGAAATGGTGGTACCAGATTCAGTCAAAGAAGGTGGGGTCTTCAATTGCAGCGTCTCGTTGTTCGAAGGTTCTGGGGAAGTCGGAACCTCCATTTAGCAGGGCTACAAGAAGTGGAACTTGTAGCTCTTTGGGGTGCGACAAGGGGTCAAGACGCAGTCGGGCGAACAAGGAAGTGGTTCCTACTGACTATTTTCATTCTGTCTTTACCAAGGGCGGGTCCTGAGAAGCTTGGTGATAAGGGTCTTAATTCCACGCAAATAGCGTGCTCTATCATGACGAAGTTGCTTTGACAACTCGGGTTCCGGTAAACTCGTCTTTAGACTCGGGCTTGAAACGAGAAAAGGGAGTCCTGTCTCAGGCCTCGCAAAAAAAGTTGTCTCTCCTTTGAATGGGGGGAGCGCTAGGAAGGAGAACTCTAATGGTTTAGGTCGGGAAGAAAGAGTCTGAGGTTGGGTCGGACGACATACATCTTTCTTGTGGATCATCCTGTGGTTACCGGATGATGGGAATAACAAAGCATCTTTTTTGAAAGAAGCACGAAATGCCACCAATATATTCATTGTTTCATTATTCGTTATTTCCGGGTCTTTTCGTTGCATTCACTTACAACAAGAAACAACCACCAGCGTTTGGTGCAGCACCAGCATTTTGGTGCATTCTTCTTTCTTTCCTTGGTCTTTCGTTCCGTCATATTCCTAATAACTTATCCAATTACAACGTATTAACCGCTAATGCACCTTTC
>JBBMJZ010039874.1:0-25218 GCA_037833815.1 Zingiber zerumbet
ATTAAACAAAGCTTATTTGGTTAGCATGGCGTAAAAGCATCCACCAATCTCTATCATTAGCAGTCAAAAAGAATGAGAGCACTAAAAAACACAAGACACCAAATATTAAATCAGAAATCAAAATTTTGATAGTTTCTAAACTCCAAATTAAAACCGTACAGGTTGTTAATCTGTTAATCTGGGAACCAGAAGTCAATTGACTCCAGTTGAAACAATAGGAGCAGTCCAGTAATTGACTGGGTAAAACAAACCATGATTGCTCCTATCTGGGTTTGAACAGACTGCTCTGAACCAGAATATTTTCAGCTGGAGTAAGATTTTTACATATGAAATGATATAAACATGATGCAGACAAGAACATACCAATATAAATTTCGTTAAAGTATTGAATCTGAGAAAATAAGTATGAGGCTTGCTACTCTGGATGGGAATAATTTTACGTATAATTCAAAAGAAAATAAAATATCTATAGTTCATAGCCACGTTCAGGTTGACTGATCCTTGAAGTTCGATCTATTCTTGTTGATTTGAATCTAATTTAATTCTTATCCAATTCATTCCATGTATTACTAGCGTATTAATAAACAACTTATTAAGAAGAACATATTATTGGAAAATGCACGCCAATATAGAAATCAATGACTAAAACAATTTACTTAACTACAATTATTAGTATGCGTGTTGAACTATACAGGAGAAGCGAGTGAATTTGAGAAATGACTCAAACGAGTTAAGAAAGGAACGTTGCATGGAATTCTGAGACGAGATATACTCATCGAGGATAGAAAGTGGCCAAACTTTTGAGCGTGATTATAACATTTGTGATTCATTTACAATATCAGGTTCTAAATAATAAACAAGTAATTTGCAAACAGAAAGGAAAACCAAGCATATCCTGCCGTAAGAACTGATAGCAATGAGATCGATGAAGTCAAATTCAACAGTAAAACAAAAATGGAGAAGGGCAAAGTGCTCGTTTGCACTATCCCAAGAGAAAATTTTAATTTAGCCCAAGGATCTAAGCTAAAGACCTAACTTATCACGCTTCTTCAAAGAAGTAAAAACACAATCGGCGTCAGCATCAAAGGACCAAACGAATCCCCAATTGCCCTAGTCGTGGATCTAAAGCCCTAATCGTCAGGAACATGACGAAGCAAACAAATCCATAGCACAAAGACTATACCGGTTCCAAGCGCATACGAAACAACATGAAAAGGACAAAATGGAAGATATAGGAAAGGAACGCACAAATTGGTGGAAGCGCCGCGGTTGAAGCAGAGGCGGACGAGAAGCGAGGCAATGAGCCCCGCCGCAAAGAAGATGATCGACGTCGCCATGAACCCCATCAGAAGATCTGATTCTTCCGCTATGCTGCGACCTCCTCCGCCGAGTCGTCGATCCCTTTCTTCTCTTTGTCTGATGGGCTGGATCGTCTTTCCAATCAGGTAGCAGTCGCAGCCGAAGAGGTCAGGCACCGGAGGAAGATTGGGATCCACTAAAATAATATAATTTGGCATTTACGAAAAAAAGGAGAAAAAATTTTATACTTAAAATAGCATTTTAATGATAAATGTTAATTTTTTAAAATATCATTTTAATTCTATTTTAATAAAAGTATTATATAGTATTTTTTTAATCGAATTTTAAATAAAATAACTGCTTCAGTATTACTTCTCATTTTGCCTCTTCTAAAATGAGTGTGCTATGGAACATTAAGTCATTAATTTATCAGACTACTCGTAATACAGTAATCTATGTATTTCTTTCTCAACATTAGTTTTAAACACATCAGCTTGGATTACAACACAAGAAGATCTACTGTCATAATGCTTTCAGAAAACTTAGGAGTCGATTGATTTACATTTTCCATGTTCTCTATTTTTATTTTTTAAAAAAATGATAAAAACATTTGGTTTGTATTTTTCATATTCATTTTTAAGAGAACATTTTTTTAAGAAAACAAAAAACACAAAAAAGTTATTTTTTTTTTAAAACGAGAAAATATGATTTTCTAAAATATAAAATGAAAATGCAAACAAATCAAACTTACCCTTATATATTTCGATTGAAGGTATCATACAAGGGAATGTACAAGTGTGCCAAATCTATATCTCGCTTCATATTTTACACGCACTCTAAGAATTGAAAAGCAGACTAGAAGAATTGCACAACCGTACAAAGCTATACACCAAAACATCTTTAGTATAAGAGAGAATCATCGACAACAATAATCAACAGTTTTGTTAGTTTTATGTTGACGCAAACTGAACTGCAGCATTTGCACAATCACAAGGAAACATTAGTTGCAGCGTCCTCTTCTATAATGTCCATTTTTTATGGAAAGCATTCTGCACAGCTCAAGAGTAGAGTAGAAGTTTTTGGCGCCAAACTCATGGTGTAATCTTCTTTTCCATAATGAGTTTCTTTCTTCAGAGAATACTGCCTGATAATATTACAAGTGGAAGAAATTTCGGAATCAGAGAAGTTGAAAAGGCAGCTGGAATGTAAATGTGTTTGGTTTCATACTAACAAATTCTTGATATGATGGCAGTGCATAATGCTTGTAAATTTGATTAGTGAGAACATGATGAACCATTAGCACAGAACTTATTGTCCCAAATGAAGAGGATGAGACAGGAAATATTTTCGTGCAATTCAAAATATGAATATTGGCTGTCAAGCACAAAAACCTGCTGATGCAAGTGCTTGATTGTCCTGAAACTATATATATTAAAAGGAACCTTGATATAATGGTAGATATCTCTCCATGTTGGAGCCCCTAAACTATAAATTATCCCGTGTCTTTTTAAGAAATCTATTTAATGAAATACAAAGAGTTCTATGTCGTTGGACTGACTTTAATCAAGATTTTAATCTCAACCTGGTTGGTCGAATCTCAACCATAACCATATAGAGCGTAATAACATATGGTAAAATCAATATCAGTCGTACTATTGTTGCTAATTAATTAGTGAAGCACCTACAAAAACAGTGTCAAAAAATAACTCAAAAAAATGTGTCAAAAAAATGGAAAGAAAGAGACTACCTGATAAGCATGTTCAGTTGAAAATAGTGTTTAACAACTTAAATAGCCAAAATGGTCCAAAGATCCCATGAAGGTGGACTGGAACAAGATATCTCAATACCAATAGGTAGCTTTAGACGGTGGTCATGATACAGTCTGTAAATATTGATGCAAAAATTTTAAATTTATACAACCAGAAAAGTATGGTCAGAGTACTAGATCAGACCAACATGTAGCACCAATACTAGTCAGTGGAACCAAGATTTTGATCTATTCTTCAAATGTTTTTCAACTCTTCCAAGAAATGCTCCTAATTTGCAGAAGAAATAACTCAAAACATGTAACATTGTCCTACCAAGTCCTCCTGAACCTAATAACCTATACAGAGAAGCATAATTATGCACCTAAAAGTATCAGTACTAATAACCTTCTTTTCCACATGATGAATGTCATCAGATATCATTTCCAGGCTATTAAAAGGGTGATATATATATATATATATATAAATTGAAAGCATATTCAAAGCTAGAAACTAGGTAAGTTTACCTTTACAAGTTTGGCACTAAGGTCCCATAAAACCTTTTATCTACCTTTATCATAGCTTCTCATTAGCATATGTGATTGAGCTCCTTCATTATCATGTTCATCCATGTTCAATACCTTAGTTTCAAGTGAATCAATTCCTCCTGCCCTTTTTTGTTTAGTCTGCCTAGTCAATGCATGCCGCTCACTAGGAAAATTGAAATTTCAGGAATATGTAACTTAAAGAACACAAAATATATTTCTAAAATATATTGCGTACATTGTGGAACGCCTGAAATTGAAGCGCTTTAATCCAGGGATTTCCTCTCCAGGTGAATTTTCCATTTCTTTGTAGCAGAGAAATGAAGATACATCGTCAGAATGAGCTTCAGCAGATTCTCCATCAGTTTCAGTGGTCATCATTTCGTGTCTGAGAGAATGGAAACTCTTCCGTGTTGTCATCTTCTGGATCACCATTCTGATATCCCACTTTGAGACGCTTTGGCATTATCTCTTTTGCTTTGTAGCTGTGATATTTGCTCAACTTATTTTTAGAAATATCCTCAAGGCTGTTGTCCTGAATAAGTGCATTAACAGAACATGATTTTTTAACAAACACAAACTTCCTCCTGACATGATCGCCAGACTCTTTCTGTATCAATTGTGTAGGCCCAGAATCATGTTCGGGAAGTAAACATCTATGGTTGTCCTTTAGTTCAGCACAAGGAAACCAAAGCTCATCCTCATCCCTTAGACAATCATGTAACTTCATAATGAGGTCATAGCTACCAAGAATTTCGTAAAAAGAATCTTTTGTAGGATCCACATTCTTGTTTAACCTTGGTGATTCTGTATCGCATTGGATTCCACTAGTAAACTGTGCCTGCTGGAAAACATTAAAATCTCTGAGCAATTCCCCAGGTTTGAGATTTTCTACGTGTCCTGAAGGTTCTCCATCAATACAAACAGACATGTCACTATGATCTGCAGCTCTTTTATCAGGAGAAAATTGTAATAGTCTTGAACATCTTTGCATGCATGACATGTGTGCTACAGGTTTAACAGCACCGAAGAAAGTGCCCTGGTCAGTTACACCAGGACTGTCCAGTGACATGATTGTATCATCTCCATTCTAAATTCAAAATTTGTGCAAGGAAGTTTCTCAACTGGTGTAAAATTATAGTCTCCCTCCTTCAAAGGTTCTTCCAACTGATTTTCATTGTATCTAAGTATATTTTCTGTAGTTTGATCAACTTCATTAACACTTCCAAGAACTCCATTGTTTTTGCTTCTGTCATTGAAACTAATTTCCTCTTCTATTAGAGTGTCTTTAAATAATTCTTGGTTTGTGTGCAAGCAGGGATCTGGTTCGGCAACATTAGCATTTTCACCAAAAAATACTTCCAAACTATTAATCTTCTGACGAGTTATTTCATTGATGCAAATCTCTTTGTTCAACTTAGAATCTTCTATAGCCATCTGAATGCGACCACTTGGTTCCAAGTTTTCCTTCTTCAATGTTTCTTCATCAGTGAATATCTGTTTAGCAAACCTTTCCTTTTTGTCATGTAGCTGCTTCATTTCTTCTTCGAGCAACAATTTTCTCTTACGAACAAATTCCCAGTCTTTCTCAAGTTTGATCCTTTCCTGTATCAACTTTTCCTTTCCATTTTCAATTGCTTCTCTCCGTGCATTCATCTTTGTTCGATTTTCCTCCTCCCTATGCTTCATATTTTGCATTTCTCTATCCAGAAATTGTTGTTTTTTAAAAATCTCCCTCTCTCTATTCTTCAATGTTTCTTCTTCAGTGCATCTCTGGCGAGCAAACTTTTCCTTTTCATTGCATAGATGCTCCAGATCTTCTTCGAGTGTCAATCTACTGTTACCTAACAATTTCCACTCTTACTCAACTTTGATCCTTTCCTGTATCAACTCTTCCTTTTTATTTTCAATAGCTTCTTTCAGTGCATTAATCTTTGTTTGATTTTCCTCCTCTCTATGCTTCATATTTTGCCCCCACGGGCTGGATCAGCTGGTAAGATGACTGCAGCTTGTAAATGAGGTCGTGGGGTCGAAGGTCGCCAGTTGCACACGAGGATAAAACTCTGGTCTGCTGTGCCAAAAATTCCTTCGACCCCCGGTCACCTTTCCTGCCCAGCATTAACCGTGATTTACTCCCTCTGGAATCCTGCGGGGCCGGGCCCGGGGGGCCGCTAGGGTGGCGGTTCCACCTCAATTGTAAATATTTTGCATTTTGCTTTCCAGAAATTGCTCTTTCTTTAAAATCTCCCTCTCTTTATCCTCAAGTGCAATATCTTTATGTGTCACCTCATCTATTTTCCTTTTTCTCTTTTTGTCTGCCTCCAACTCAAACTCCTCTAGTTTGGCTTGTAAAACAGAACTATGGCAATCAATGATTTTTTCAATCTTCACCTTCAAAAATTAACAAAAAAGGTAAAGGTAATTTGGAAAGGGCGCAGAAGCTGGATATGATGGACTCTACAAAAGCAGGTGAATCCAATTGAGTTTGGATTATAATTCAACAAAGAAAAGCCCAACTACCCCAGGAATAACTCATGAAAATAATTGTACAGGATTAACTTTCCTAAGTTTATTGCAAAAGGGCTTTGGCTCCACTCTGTTTAGTCATAGATCTAATATTCATGAACATTGATTTCCTCAAACTCAACTGAAGTTCATTTGAAGACATGCTACCAATCAGTCGGAACTCATAAATCAGACATCAAAATATTTTACATCTGACTTCAATGGTTAACAAAACCCTTATTCTGTCATGTATATTTGAGTGGAGAGAAAAGATCAACATAGATAATTCCAAACAGCTGGGTTTAACAAGGCTGGTTGATGATGTTGATGTAGTGGTGATTATTGTATGTCAATTTGATGGCAAACCTGAAACATGTAAGAAGATCACAATATCGTATGACTATCAACATAATGGAATATTTTACATCATGGTGGTGGCTTTCTTGATCTTGAGATTCACAATCTAGGTGACTGTTTGTCATTACAATTAGAAGGTCATAAAGAAATCCAGTCTTGAATGGTGAAGTACTGGGAAGTAAAATTATTGTACATAAGAAGGGAGACAAATACAGAAGCTGACTGGCTGGCCAAGGAGACAAGAAGACTACAATGCAACTATGTGTACCCCCAAGGGGGCTCAGGGAGTTTGCCAGTTTCAATGTATTATCTGGAAAGAGTAGAGATGCAATAGGCGATGGTTAAGTTAATAATATTTCCCTCAGGTCACATTTCAACATAAAAAAGAAACATTGACAACATTTAAGGTTTCAGCAGGTACATCAGAACATCACGTACAGTTTGTCCTATTTTTTCGCTGATACTCGGATGTGTGTCAATAAACTGTTCCATAAATGTGGACCGATCCAACAAACAGTCAAAGGCTCAGTACTTCAAACCTTCATCAAAATATCCAAAGTTGATTCTCATGTTGCACAAATTTCCAAGAAATATCAATGTAACAGATTTGAAGGACAAGCCAAGAAAATCTGAAATTCTGGAATAGGCACTTACTCTTTCTCGGTTAGTTAAGTGTTCTTCAATCTCAAGTAATTCCTTCTCTTTATTCTGTAGAAACTGCTGCTTGACAAGTGCTTCCTGCAATTTTTAATCAGATAAACCAATAAAGATGGAAAAAAGAAGATAATGTATTCAATATATCAGAAGGGAAGACCTGTGCTTTAGCGTCAAAATCTTTAAGCCTCATGCACATATCCTCCTCTTTGGATTTTAGTGAAACATTTGAATTCTCCAAGGCTTTCCATGCCTCATCAAGTTCTTTTTCTTTCTTTCTACAAGTATTATCTCGTTCATTTGCTTCCATCTGTCTCTCATCCAACAAGTTACTCCACTTGGCAAGACTCTCCTGGTTGCCCTGCACCTCCTGTTCCAAAGTTCGCAAAACCTGTCTCTGGTGAGCAAGTTCCTTCTCAATCCCTTCTTTTCTAGATGGTAAATTCACAGTTACACGCACGGCCATTGAATTATGAAAATAAATACTAATGTTTTTCCACACAATAATTAGGTCTTAAACCTCTGGACAGGAAATGCATACTCTATCATGAAGGATGAAGATT
The DNA here is from genome assembly GCA_037833815.1 of Zingiber zerumbet. NCBI lineage: Eukaryota > Viridiplantae > Streptophyta > Magnoliopsida > Zingiberales > Zingiberaceae > Zingiber > Zingiber zerumbet. The sequence goes on from JBBMJZ010039874.1 coordinate 7,669, forward strand.
CGATAGAAAGTTTGAGCTGACGAGTGTCCACATCCTCTGATCTTCTATCTAACTCTGAGCTTCTCTGACTAACTTCTGCGAGTTTGGCATCAAGAGAGTCCATTTTTCCTTTAAGTTCAAAGTATTTGTCCTCAACAATGGCCTCAAGAGTATGTGCTTCAGACATCTTCTTCTGATATTCCAATTTAATCTCGGCAGTTTCTACATGCATCTCATTCAAAGCCTTCTCGAGCTGAAATTTTCAGAAAAATTTACAAATAGAAGAATGGAAAGATGAATAAAAGGTATATTAGAACATTCAATCAGAAAGAAATATGATAAGGTAGAAAAACAAGAGGCAATGAGAATGCCTTTTTTACACAAAAGGCCACAATTGTACATTGATACCCTATCTTTATTATGAACATCATGTAGAAAATACACATTATCAATATATCATTAAGCCAATTGAAGTAGTACCTATTATTGTTTTCTCTATAATCAGTGCACATACATACATGCAAACATATAATGATGGATAGATACATGCAAACACATAATGATGGATAAACACAGCCTGAAATAATAAAAATAAACAAAAAAAATTGAAATAGGACTCTAGTTTAGATATTAAGCTTTTCCTATGCTTATCTGTCAAAAGAACCTACTAACATACAGATCATCTTACATACGGATAGTGAGCTCACCCCTACGAGCACATAGACTCGACAGTTATCATTGTAAATCCAACAGTGATTGAGAAATGATCATATCATCTGGATTTATCCATCACTGGTCTTTGCTACATCATTCAAGATCACACAATGAATCCAATCACACTCAAATGAACTGAGATATCTGCCTTCCTATTTGTATTATTCTCTGACTGCACATACTTGTATATAACCTACATTGTGCATATACATATTTTTCAATGAAATTTCAAATTTCTACACATTTGCCAACCCTTACATATTTTTATAATTAGTGAGGAAAACAGTCATCTTCAGATTACATATTTCATCAATTCCATCAAATTAATTATTCAAAGTTTCCATTTTTTTCATTCCAATTACTTGCAAACTCAATCCTTTGTTTTTCCTCTTCATGTCCTTACATTTAAATCCAAATTAGTTACATTATATGCAATCTTTCTCCTAAAATTGTTCAAAATATTATCAACGCCTGTCTCTCTCAGAATGTTAAGATTACATTGTGTCGCTTCTAAAGGATATCGATGTACATTCTAATAATTGTTGTTTTCAATAACGTGTGCACCAGGAAGTGCCAGAAAACAAGAAAATCTAGCACAAATAAACCAGCACACAAAAGCTAATAATAAGTCAATTTTTTTTAAAAAAGTAAAACTTAGATTCATGTCACCGTTTCAGAGAACTAAGAAAAACAATATAAAGTTACAGATAATTACTTCTCATAACTTCTTTTGCAATTGTAAACAACAAGCATAGAAAATATAATTGATAAATCCAGTAATTTCTTACATTAGCAATAGACTGCCGCTGAAAGTCCATGGCTCTCTGCATATTACCTTCTTTCTTTTCAAACTCAGAAATAACAGCCATATGCTCTGCTTGCATATTCTTTTGGAATTGCTGTGCCTCAAACAGTTGTTGGGTAAGATTTTCAGCTTTAGCTGCTAATTCCTTTTTCTCAATTAAAAGAAGACCCATATGATGCTGGTACTGATAAAGCTGAACAAAATAACCCAGTCAAATTAAAATAAACTACATCATTACCTAGTAAAACAGTTCAAAAAAAAAATATCAAGCTAACTAACTACAACATATCTTAAGTGGCACATAAGTCAAAGGATAGATGGCATTAAACACAGATGAAACAAAACAAGTTGATGTACTTGCTCAGGAGTTGACTTCAGCAATTGTAGTAGAGTGGCTCCGATGAGAAAAGATAGATGCTGAAACAGCCCAAGGACAAAATCCAACAAGCAAGAATGATCGCCAATAACAATTTTGATAAATTGAATTTATTATTTCCACTGGATTCTGCATGGCAGCAGACTCAATTCTTAGTCAACTTTATCATTTTTATAAAGCATAAGACAACTAACTAATTGGGAATTTCACCTTTCCATAACCAATTTGTTCATGAAAGTTGGAAGTTCAATTTAGATCAGAAAGGTTAGGTGATAATTATAAATTACTCTTGATGTTTTTTCCTTAAAGCATTTAAGTGTTTAACAAATATTTAATTGTATCAATAATATAAAGCTAAGTATTAAATAATATTTCAACAATAATGCATAGTGCCTGCATAATGCATATGCACTATGTGTTTCCCTTATCATTGCCACTTGCATATGTTTTTAGAACCTTTATATTTGAAATCTACTTGGTGCTAACTGTGGGGGGAAGTTCATGAATATATTAAACATAATTTGAAATGGATCACTCTTTGGATCAGGAGATCGATACATACAAGTAAAAACTCAACCTTCTACATGGATATGATTCTGTAGTTTCAGATAAACATCTTTTTAGTATTCATTGTATAAGTTCGAGTTCGAGGAAACTTGGCCTCTATCCTATTTAGGATATTATTCATTTTTTATCTCATTGCAAAGTGTTTCTGATTCCCCACCTAGTGGGAAAAGGCTTGGTTGTTGTTGTTGTTGTTGTTGCAAAGTGTTTCTTATACTAGCATTTTGCACCAGATCTTCATGTACCCTTTTCGAACCTATGGTACATCGCGCCCAATATGATAAAGAAAATTTGCCTTTGCCTTAGATCCTTCCATGAAATCATGGAAACCATATATTAACACAATAGTTAAGAAGAAATGCGATGAAACCCATCTTGAGAATAAGAAGAACAAAAGATGGAGCCTACCAACCTCTTTCTCAAGCTCTGATATCCTTTGAGCGAGTGCCTCCCTGTCCCTCATCTGCAGCACGGTCTCATCATGAAATCCCACCTCAATGAACTGCCTTCTCACCTCCGCATCGCTCTGCCTTTCACGAAGGTCCTCACCCTCCCTCCATAAAGAGAGCACCTTTGACTTCCGGACCAAGTTCCCGACCACCATCTCGATTCCCTTCCCCTCGCCAGGGACCACGCCACCAAAATTACCAGATCTCACTGGCGCAAGCCCATTCTTCCTGACCAGACTCTCAGATAGAAAACAACCCTTTTTCCCCTCGCAAGAATCTCGGTTCCCCTCCTCCATAACTCCGCGAAACGGAATCAACTCACAATCCGAAGACCTACATGAATCGCGAAGGAGACAGAGACCTCCACACGAAGAGGGAGGAATCGAAACAGTTTCGGCCGCTGGAGAACCCTAAATGCGTTTGGGGAGCCCGAAATCTCTCTCTCTCTCTCTCTCTCTCTCTCTGGACTTGGGTTGGAGGAAAGGCGGAAAGAAGAAGAAAGGGCAAGGATGTCTGGTCGACCCTAACACGACAGAAGCACGGACAAACGGCAACGGACTTAACTGTAAGATTTTGCAAAGACAACCCTGAATGTTTAATTTATTTTGATAGAACTCTTTACGCGAAGCCACCCTTCCAGAGTTCCAGTGCTGACGGCTGAGGCCTGAGTGTCGTATTGAATTTTCATAAAGCACCCCGAAAGATCTTTTATTTTCATATGAATCCTACTTAACGCAGCTGTCTAATTCTATACTTCCTTAATTATGCTAATGATGTTCATTCATTTAATTTAATTAAAGATACAAATATTACGTCGTCATCACTTTCCGGTAACAGAGGATGTACATCGATGCCGCATCTAACTTTTATTGGATATGTTTATTATTACTGGTAATTGCTTCATTTGCAGGTGGCGACGAGGACCTTCCTCGGCGGCAAGGACGGCCGGCGGCCATGCAGTGTCGCCAGATTGTCCAAGAACAGGACGTCGCCCTTCTCCCACTTGAACTGGATGCTCTCCTCCTCGATGATCTCGCCGCATCGCTTCACCACGTGCGCCGGGATCTCCGACCCGTCCGCCATCTCCGCCGAGCTGATGTCCTTCCCGTGCATCCCCACCACCGTGTTGAACCACATCCGCCGCTCCTTCCGCCCGGGGAACACCCGCGTCAGGGACCGCGGCCCCAGGATCGTCTTGACCCCGCCGTCCGCCAGCCACTCCATCTCCATCCCCAACGCCTTCGCCCTACAAATTCGACCGTCGCATGATGATTCAATACCAATTTATTCAAAAAAAAAAAAAAACCACCTTCTCTGTGCTTCGACGGGATCAGATGTTGCGAAGGCGTCTTCCCAGCCTCGGCCGCGCATGGACTTGGTGTCGTTGTTGCTCGGAGCGGTGAAGGTGTACCTATTAATTTTTAATTTTGTCATTAGAACAAAATTAACAAAATTAAATTTTTTTTTTGTTGCATAGATTGGATATTTAACCTGAGTCCCTTCTCCTCCATCTCCTTGACGTGCTCCGGGAACTCTTCTATCATTTTCTCTGTCACTTTAAAGGACGGCACGAACGGCGTCTCGCCGCCCTCCGGCGGCGGCACCTCGCAGAACAGGATCACCTTCCCCGGAAACTCCTTTATCTGATTATAGAATCAAAAAAATAACTCGACCAATTAATGCTGCTTCGTTTAATTTCAAGGTAATCGATCGGCTAGTTACCAGGACCATCTCGTGGTGGTAGTAGATGAACTCGGAGAGAGGGCCTTCGTTGGCGGTCCAGACGCGCTTGTGGATGTGGGTCCGGGGCGCCGGGCCCACGTAGCGGATGTCCTCCCACCCGAAGGCCTCGACGATGTCGTTGAACTCGACGGCGTCGGCGACGTCGAAGCCCCGGAGGAGCACCGCGCTGTGGCGCACCAGCTGCTCCTCGAACCACGCCCTGTTCGCCACCAGCGCCGCCACCAGCGCCTCCGCGCTGCTCTTGCCCGGCCCCGACGAAGGCCGCAGCACCAGCGGTATTGCCTCCCCGTCCACCACCTTCTGCCCCTTGCAAGCCCCCACCTCGAATGCGCTCACCTCGCTCACGGGCGCCGCCATCTCTGAAGCTTGTTTAACTAACTAAATTACCTGGCAGCGGTTAATAATTAGTTCGTGAATTTGGGCAGCACTATTTATACACGGGATTAACATCTAATTAATTGCCTGAACGATAACCTTCGACGAGGACAAAAAAGCGGTTAGCCGTTAGCCATTGGCGGAGGACTTGAGAGATGCCATTTGTCTCGTGCTTTGGATTTTGTTACTATCCTTTCACTTATTCAATAGCTTTGGAAATAAAAATAGAAAATTAAGAATTAATCAAATAGATAAGTTGGATCAATGCGCATTGGATTTGACTAACCTTGTTTGACACGACAGATCTTTTAGCAATGCAGTTAGTTGCATATATTATATTTGAAGGTCTAGTGTTTTTGTTCCAGTTGGCGTAGAACGACGATTCTGATTAAAAGTATCGATGGGTACGTGCCCATAATATAAGCTGAATTTGGATAAGAATCATAGTGTTTAACTCCTAGTTGGACGGATTTGGAGACATTTGTTACGATTAAGGAAGGTATATTGATCCATCATAAAAGACAGGAAAGAAGCAACATTATACTATTAAGGAAGGTATCTTGATCCATAAAAAAATTATCATTTCTTGTGTATTTATATTTATTATATGCTGTTTGTTAATTTGAACGCACATCCAGTACACTTATTTTATTTATTTGTATTCTAAATTTAAAATGATATGTGGTAAGTGGAAGTGATATAAAATATTCCTCCTTTTAAATTATAGAATGCATGAAATAAGATGAAATGAATATCCATCCAAAAGTTGGAACCAAATGGAGAAAATGAACCATACCTATTTTCATTCCACCTTACAGAAAGCACAACATTAAAAGTTCTATAATAAACTGATACCAATATATCAAACACCTAAAGCAACTTTAGAAGTGTATCTAGTTTCTCAAGGCAACTCAAGGAAATTCAAGACTAAGTATGCCATTTTAGGACAAGCAAAAATTATGAAATATGGAGAAAATACAAATGGTATTCCAGCATCTTAGCTCTTTCTGCACCAGTGTTTCATGATCAAATTGATCGCTGAGAATATTGGACGTTTTTATCATTCATTAATAGAGGAGGACAAATTAGTTCACAGTATGAAGTTGAAACTTGAAATGATCCACAAAACAAACACACAGCGAGTACGCATAACAGAGCATGCTGAGACATTAAATTAGATGACACTCGGACGACAGGTCCTTTCGATATGCCAATGCGAACTTCCATTCCGTGGTGCATGTCGAGTGGTCTAAAAGTTTCTGAATATCGTGGCACTGCAAAAAAGATAAATAGATCAAACTTTAGACCATGAAACATGGGGAAAACGTGGTAGTGAACAGAATGGGAATGATTTCATGGTAAAGCAGCATTTCCACACCTTCATGTGATTATCCCTAACATTTAATAGAAATTATATAAGTGCTGAACAAAAGCCAAAAGAATACATGATCCTTGAAACTTAGATTGACCTGCCTATGACAACTCCAAGGTGAGTTGCATTCACCTGTACCGGATGCTTTGGCCAAGGGGTGGGTCATTCATTCCTTATGTTGTCCTTTGTCAGCAAAGGTGGTCTAGATGCCTATGCCTTGCGCCTTGCGTCAAAGTGAGGTCAGGATGTGGTAGGCCAAAGTGTATACTAATGGAGTCTAGAAGTCATAAGCTATATGTAGCTACTTGTTACAAACCTGTTTTAATCAAACTTGGTTATGGACTGTTTAGACAATGAAGGGCAAGAATGAAACTATGCTGGAGCTGGTCAGAGTGAATTTTGAAGTAGACCAGATTGGCTTGGCCTCTCATTGGAGCTTTAGGTATCCATCCTAGGAAGATCTCTTGTCAGATGCATCCATGACCTATTAGAGTCCATGGGAGGTGTGCCAGACTGGTGCAAATTGGACAACCTTTTTCAACAGGGAACCACATCAGCCCTTCAATATTAATCGACAACTTAGATAGGGCAACAATGTGCTGCAAAAGTATAACCAGTAATAGGGGGTGGGAAGGGAAGAAAACTTTACCCATAACCTGCTCAATTTCAATCCCTACTAGAATCAGTACAACAGAACAGAAACATCCTATTGGAGACTACATTGAACAACCATTGTTAATGTCATAAGAACATAGTAGAAACACTAGAAAGCTGTTAAAATTAGACAATGAAAATGATTTAACAGTATAGAACTTGTGGAGAGAGAAAAATGCAGACAATTGAGATAATCTTCAAAAGCAAAATCATCTAAACCACCAGTGAGAGCCTCATATCCTAGCATAGATGATGGCAAAGCTCCAGGGGGCCTTTGGAATTCACAATAATGATGATGCAAACCAGTTGGAACACACAGAAATTTGGTTGTTAGATATTAAAAAGCAAAATTGTGTGTACATTATTAGTATCAGTGCATGGTGAGACTCCAACGTATCTACAAGTGTCTCCCATCGGGCATTGACTCTATTCCAAAAGTATATACAACTGGATACCCATCAGATGTTGACTTCTGTTCCAGTGTATACAACTAAGCCATCAGATATTGACTCTATTCATATTGAATGTGTTGCTTGGTCGGTTACTGACCCATAATCCAGGTGAATATGGAACCAGAACTCTACAACAACAACCAAGTCTAACTTGTCTTTCTGCTTCCACTATTAACTAATTTAGCTCGACTTGATTTATAATTGCAGATATCCATATTAAAATACTATGCTTGGAGAAAACTAAACATTCATACCATTTGGTCTTCTGCTTCTACTTTTCTGTTTGGAACTTCTGGGTATAACCAACAAAGCTAACTAATACAATTAACATGTTTAGGAATGCCCATTATATCTGAAAAAAATTATCATAGATAACCAAGATGTATTTAGCACCAAATCTAGAAAGTGCATCAAGTGAATGGCCTAGTAAATTTGAGGTCAAGCATTAGCAACAAAACCCTTTCTTGTATTAGAACTACATGAAATGAATATGGTTTTTTTCCTGCTAAATTGCTAATTTTTTTTATTCTATTAAAGTTTTTGATATTTAAAATCATTGGCACTGCTCAAAAGAAATAAGAAATATTGAGATCATTAAAAACAAGTTTCAACTAAGTTGCAATGACAAGACAAATTTTCATGTCAAACAAACTCATGACTCCCAGCAAACTAGGAGAAACTGAATCCATGAACTTAAGGAATCTTAAAGGGCCAATTCACACAATTTACAGTGCGAGGCTTTTAGTTCAGGCAGAAATAGCAAGCCCTTTTCACTCGCACAAAGAAAACATATTTATCAGCCATAAACATTTCATAATCCAAATACGCTCTGCATTTATTCAGGATGGTGTATGGTCTTCATCCCTCCATCTCATCAAAATTATTTTCTATTTTATTTTTCTTCCTTCTGTTGAAAAGATGATAAAAGTAGTTCAAGTCTACACAAAACCTAGAACATAAGGTTTTACCCCAGTCTCCACTCTGTTATACAAGTTTGCATGTTTCAATGCAAGAATTTAAAGCCAATATTGGCCATTAACTCTAAGATTTTACCAGCATCCTTGAGCGTGCGCATGAGTTACTAGCGGTGATAAGAAAATGGTGGCAAACTTTATTATTCTTCAAGATTTAGCACACACAATATTTAAAGAGATAATATAGTAAGTAAATTGTGCACATAATATTTAGGAATGGAACAAATTACAGCAGACAAAGTATCTGATTTTGCTAGAGACAGAATGTATGTGCAATAACTGCTTTTTAGGCAATAAAAAGCAACAACTGACCTAGAGAGAATTTGAGTGTCGAGATCTCTCCTCAGATTGAGAGACGATCCATAGGTGAGGTCCAAACCGAACCTCTTTGTATCCTCCCAAAATCTACTTGCCTGGTAAAAATCAGAATCAAAAGCTGGATGGCAGGAACAGCAACAAAATCAAGATGAAGATTAGGGTTGATGCATGATCAGCACAGGACTTGAAAATTAAGGAATCAATCAAATTCAAAAGAAGGGCTACGGAAAGGTGGCTTACGGACTCCCGAAGGGATTGAAGTGGGTGGGTTCCAATGATGTCGCCCTTGACAGTGTGCAACCAGAAGCAGAGGACGTCGTGGTTCGCCGCCACCTCACACTCGACCACAGATTTCAACAACATTGCTTCCCTGGTTTCACTTCACCTTCGGCTCGCTCCCTTTTGTTTGGTTCAATTTTTAGGCCAACGAAGGTTTTTATTTCTCCGAGATGCTTGGGGAGGAAGTTCGCCGCGAGTCTCTCTCACACCATTTTTTAAGGCAAAATAGCAATACACACACTCATTTTTTCCTTAATTAAAAACATGAGTCTAGCCTTAAAAAATTATTAATTAATAAGTTCTAGTGGATCGGCTCTTCGGGGGACAACAATACTGGTGAGCCTCAGTAGCACTAATGGTCCATCGCATGCTTATCAACCTCAATAAAAATAAAAATGCAAGTTATTTAGCAGAGTTTTGACTACTTCAATGGCAGACTGATCCTGGAGATCAAAGTTGGGTTGGACCACCAAGCAAGCAAATACTAACAAAATTGATCAGACCGAGCCTCCCTGAGGTTCATCCACCTTAGGAAAGTTAGGATCTTCAAAGTTAACAATACTAACAACACCCTACTCTTGTGAGGCAGCTGGTTGGATGATTTGATGAACTCTTGCTTGTCGACCTCAACCTAAATGCTACTATTTTGCAAAATACTGAGTACTACTTCAATAACACAATTATCTCAAGGATGAAAGTGAGGTTGGATCAAGCAAAACTACTACTGAAAAACTATCACTCAATGGAACACTCACTCGTTGCCAAGATCATTTACAGCTAAGAAAGGAATATGTGCCGACTTTGAATTGAAGCTGATTTTTGAACTCATCAAGCTAATTTTTATTCTGATGGACAAATTTTGAGGTTCAAAGCCATCTTTGGGTTACTGATATCCTTCATTTAGTCTTTAATATTATTTTGTATTTTCACAGGGGATATGTCTCAACAACTTTCAAGAAGTTCTTTTAGCTCATGATGTAATTCTGAAATCACTCTAAAAGGGAAATTTTGATATTTAAAGTCATCCTAAGGTTATTTTTATTATGTACCTTAATATATTTTGATCTGATTTTGGTTTACTTATGTTTTTATTTTGATCTATGCTATTGCTTGTCTTTTCGATATTTATAGTTTAAAATTAAGTGAATATTAGATGTTAAGCAAACCTCTGATTCATCATGTGTTTTAGCAAAACAGAATGGCGTTAAGCATTGTACATGATAGTAGAATCAGTGCATCTCCCTATTGCTTAGATTCTAAAGTATAATCCTAAACATTCATCATATAAGTTAAATTTCATAGTCATAGATATAGATAATTTTTCATCGTTAATTATCTTTATCTAATCCTAAAATCCCCACTAACAGCTAAAATGATCTAATGACACACTAGGTTAAACAAGTGTCATGTTTTAGCTTTAATAGCTGATTAAAAAAAAATCTCATAGATGTGTACCAAGGCAAAAGTGGTGATCATTGTATGGAACTGGAAGGTACACAAGACACTGAGTGTTGTTCCAACGGTGAGTAGCTCAAGAGGAAGCTAACCATTTGTTGAAGAAACTTCTCAATTTGATTTTTAACATGGTCTTCAAGTGTTCATGTCCAAGTGGATCAAAGCAAACAAATAATGAAGTTTGAGTTGCAGATTCACATCAAATCTTATGAATTTTCCATGATTGCCATTTTACTGGAAGGGTGTACAAGTAATAATTCATTTGGCCTATTAGTTTGGAGCTCTTAAGTATTTCAGATGTCAAAACAGTTCAAATTCAGTGAGAAATTTGTACATGTTTGGTTGAAGGGAATTCCATTCGTGATGAAATTTGGTGGAAAGATTATTTCTGTGTTTGGTCACAAAATAATGATGGGTTAACAATTTTGATAGAATTGCTCCAAGGAAATTGAAGAGATGTAAGCACCATCAGCACTAGAACTAAAGTTAAATAGAGGTGGTAATTGTGAAGCAGATGAGCATGACAGAGACAATTGGGACTGGCTATGATTGTTACAGTGCTCAAAGAATGAATTGCAAGGATACAAAAATATATATCGCTATTTTAACTATAATTGTCAGAACCATACAATTATACGAAAGTTATCAAAGGATGTCAATTAATTTGATGCTTGTGTAAAACTGTAGAGAAAGAATATATTAAGATTAAGGTTTCAAAGTATCATATTTAGCAGAGATCCAAGGCCTACAATATCCAACTCAACATTAGACACAAGCATGGAGCCAAGAGAACATTCATGTTATCCTAAAATTATAACACGGCATCCATCAATTTTGGGAAACGGCAATCTATAATTTGCATCCCAACAGAAGAATAACGAATTGTTGATCTTGATGCATAGCCTAATTAAAGTTATCAATAGAACCAAAATCTGAACTGAGATGTAGTATTGAGAAAAGAAAGACTAAAATACCTGATAGATGATAAATTTGACGCAATTGTCTGATTTGCTTTTTGTCATGCTATCTTCTTGTTCATGTTGGTGACCAGCTGCCTCATCTGATACCTCCAGTAGAGGAAAATGGCAAACCCCAGCCCAATCAGAACAAACAACCACACCGTCTCCTCTTCTCTTTCCTTACTCCACTCCACCTCCTCTATCATACTCCCCTGTTCTTCTAGACCCTCGTCTGCGGGTGTCACCAGCACGTACGCACGCCGCCCCTCCCGCACCGCCACTGCCGTCGCTCGCCACCCTTCCTCCACCGCCGCCTCGTCCTCCAACCCCGCTTCGGACCACGCGTCCCTGCTCCGCAACCACAGTGCTCCAGCACCTCCGCGAGCCACCACCGCCCCTCCGTCCGCCCGCCCGCAACGCGATTCCCTCTTCCGCAGAAGCAAGCGCCTTCCCCAGCACTTCCTTCGCCGCTCCGCCCTCGTCGTCTATCCTGAATACCCTCGCGGGAGCGAAGGTCGTAGGCAGGGAGAGCGGCGGGATTGGTTAGGGCGACGAGGAGGATGCAGCGGCGATGGTCTACGCCGAGTGCGGCAACCGACGATTGAACAGGGAGAAGGGGTCCGAAACGAGGGTTTCGATGACGCCAGCGTCGGAGACGGAGGAGACGACAACCGCAGTGGGGCCCACGCGAGGGCACGAGGGTATCGGAAGGCGAAAGGCACGGTGATGACGTGGCGGCCTCTCCCAATAGCACCGCAGGTGAGGAGGGCGAAGAGGACGAGGGAGAGGAAACATGGCCGCGGAATGGTGGGGAAAGAAGAGGAAGAGGAAGAATTCGATATGGAAATCATGGACCGTCTATTAGTTACGAGATCAGACTTGGCTAATGGCAAAGATGAAATCAATCTGCGTGAATCAGTGTACTATTACTCTTAAAATTATATATTTTTTAAAAAAGTTAGATAAAGTACGAAGAAATAAATAAAGGATGCAATAAGACACCACTCAAATGAAATATAATTCTCCTTGTCAATTACGAAATGAATCGAGCAAATGATTTGGTACCAGACCTACTCCATCGACCGGTGCCATTTTCGAACACTTTCTGTAGAAAACCACGTATATTTCCCATCAAGTCGAATGCGAAAGATATATTAACAGAAATGAAGTGGATTGCCAAACGAATTGTAAATCGAAATCAACACACCCACACACCAAACGGTTGCTTATGCGTCACAGCTTTTAATTAATTCCGATCGAGCTCGGTTAGTGACTCTCCTTAATCGACGGCTAGTCTCGGTCTGAAGGAACTGTGTGGTGTGGGCCCAAAGTTAGTTAAAGATTTAAAGAAGAAGCAAACATAATGGGGCTCCTATTCCTTCGCGAAATGCCAATGCATATGTAACACTCTCAGCAAGCTTCTTTTTTTGTTAGTTTGTAACGTACTCTTCCACGCTAAGGGAACTAGCTAGGACACATAATCATACTACCCCCCACTTTTAACAAACCCTTCCATGGCTAATGCTCATGAGCATGCGTTTCGATCGTTGCGATTTGTGTGAGACTGATTCCTGTAGCAGTGGCCTTGGTATTCCGAACTAGGCTGGAACAGGGATGAGTGGTGACACTGTCATTCAGAAAGCTGGTCAGATGTGCCAATTATTGGGCGTACAAATTATTAGTCCTGCGATAAAAATTGAATCATTAAAACGTGAAGGAAATTGTTACATAAATTAATTGATTGGCGATTTCCTGCGAAAGGGCGTATTCGAGATATCGCAATAAATGGAGGTAAAATGGAAGAATATAATTTGACTCCGTTACGAAGCGTTGGATGACGGTTTTGCCATTTCGGTGCGGAGAGAGACGGAGGTCAAGTTCCGTTTGGATTCCGGTTCGGGTGGCCTTGGTCTCCTCCGTGTCCGCACTGGCCACATCATCCACACTCGCTCGCCAAGTCGCCATCCCTCTCGATCTATAAATAGCCAGTCCGCTACCCTCCTATATACATTTCTTGAACCGCCCCATCGGTACACCCTACTCTCGGCGGAGGTGAGTAACCTTCTGCTTCCAGCTTATGCTCCGTCTGCAATCGAGCTTTGGTGATGTAATCTTTCTCTCTATTTTGTTTTTTTTTTCTATCTTCTTTTTCAGATCTACTTCTTTAGTAATTTGTTTTGACGATCGATGGTTTAGTGTGTTTTTGTTGAATCTGCCGAGTTTTCTTTGAAAGATTGATCGATCAGATCGTCACAGATTTCTGGTTAGTTTTTAAGATGCATTTGTTATTCTAGATATTTTTCCTCTGTTTTTTCGTTTCCTGCGTATTGGATGGACCTTACCGACCTTATGATCGCTGTTTGTCGGAACTTTTGATCTCTGGCGCTGGTCCGACCTTATTGGATTAGGCTCTTGTGTTTTTGTTTTCTTGCGTGTTAATTTTCTTGATGTTTTTTGGGGTTCGTCTCCTTTGTGGAGACAGTGTTCAACACAGATTGATGCAGCACGAGCTTGCTTCCTCAACCAATGGCGACTGTCTCGGCTCTTCAAGCGCATCTGCGCCATTCTCTTTTTCAGATCGTCAATCCCTTCCACCTTCATACCTCAAGGGTGATGGAAATCTCTCTTGCCCGTATTCTATGCTCTCAAGCCTTGAGGATACCAATTCCCATTTGGACCCTCTGCTCCCTGCCTCTGGCTCCGTGTCCATCTTCCCTTCCCAGATCTCTTTTGACAATCCAGAGGAATCCGCTTCTGGAAACGAGGACCGCTTCTACCTCTCCCGCCTCGCTCTCCAGTACCAGCAGATGATCGAGCGCTATGACATCTGTTTTTCCCACCTCCGCGACGCCACCAATGAGGTCAAATCTCTTCTACAAGAGAACGCCTCCCTCCGGGCTGCTAACGAAGAGCTCGCTAGGCGGCTTGGCCTCTTCGTAGGAAAGCACTCTGGCGGTCGCGCTTCAGCATCTGCCGATGCAGCACTCGCTGAAGAGTTTCGTCGCCTCGGATTGGCCGAACAGCCAATCCCCGGAGAGAGCCCCACGAGTGTGCTCGCCTTCCAAGCTAGCGGAGGGGGCGGCGGCCAAAACTGGTTTGCGCGGCCACCGGTGGCGGAGAAGCAGGTCTCGCTGCCGAAAAGCATCTCGATCCGGTCGAGCGGGTACCTGAGGCTGAATCAAACCGGAGGTTCCAGTTCGTCTTCGAACCGCAACTGCCGGTTTAGAACCTCTAATACCTCGATGGTTCCTTCGGTGAGTATGATTAATTATTCCCAATGCTCTTTACTTCTGGAATTTAGCATTTTTATTTTTTGCCCACTATATATCGCTAGGTTTATTTACTATGCCATGGTATTGTCGTTAAAAATATTACAATTCTATTTTCGGTGGCTTGGTGATTTGTCTAAACCTTAGTTCTAGGAGTAACTTGAATGTTTACTATATTTGAACATATTCATGTTACTTGATCATAATCATCAGACGGTTAATATAGGATCATCCATCATACCATTTGTTTTTTTTTAATCTTAAATAACCATATATGTATATAGCATTGCTTGGAATATTTTGAGAATATTGCATTGTATTTATTTTTTGTGTTTTTATTTCTCTATATGCACATAACTTGATGTATATAAGTTTTATTTACTTTCTTTAGCATTTTTTTTTTGTGTTTTTGTCCGAACTTATCTAATAATTGTTTAAAACAATTTAAACCTCGAAGCTTGTAGAATGGTATCTGGGTTAAGCAATAGAGTACTAGCTAGGGTTATAATTTTATTAAAAACAACTTTGATTAAAGTTTAGATATTAATTAATAGTTGTAATTTTTTACGTATTTTATAAGAATGAGTCTCCCAGATAGTCTAATCATATATTTTTTACGTGTCTTAATTGAAAGATAGAATGAGACTTCCAATATCCGAACTAATACCATCTATCATTGCTATTATTATTTCATTTAAATTAGCTGATTATAATCCAATACGGTATGTCCTTATTGCTGTCACGATCCTGCATATTTTCCTTAACTTCTCTCTACGTATTCATTACTCTACTTGTTTTCTACCTGGCCCATTCCCTAATTCACTATTTTTTGGCTCAATGACAAAGCAGCAGCAGAGCATGTACGTCGATGAAGGGAACAACAAGAAGAAAGCTGAGAAGGGAGGAGAGAACCAAGAAGGTGGAGAGGGAAGCGGCAGCAGTGGATCACTGGAATTGGAGGTCTACCACCAGGGTATGTTCAAGACCGAGCTCTGCAACAAGTGGGAGGAGAGTGGGTTGTGCCCATATGGCGGACACTGCCAGTTCGCCCATGGCATCGCCGAGCTCCGCCCCGTCCTCCGCCACCCCCGATACAAAACGGAACTCTGCCGCATGGTCCTTTTCGGCGATGCCTGCCCCTATGGCCATCGCTGCCATTTCCGCCATTCCCTCTCGCCTGCTGATCACCACCGCGTCCTCCGCCGCCCGAATTAGAACAAGATCTATTCTGCATTATATCTTCCTCAAATTTCCCTTTCTACGTGCATAGTAGCATAAATCCGAACCTAATTAATGGCAGTAAATAAAAAAACGAACACAAACTGGAACTCGTAGCTTCTTTTCCTAGAGAAAGTTATAGCAATACAGAGGAACAGTACAATGATATGAACAAAATTAATTGGTCAGGTGACCGGCCATGGGAGTATAATCAGAGAACAAAATTAATTGTTTGTATATAGGATTTGTTCAGTACATGTTCTTGATCAGGTAAACATATGTAGTTATAATCATGAGATATACATTCTTCCTCGTAAAGCAAGGGTCGATGAGATTTGATGGTGCTTATGTTCATTCTGGAAGAGACGTAGAGACATCACATCATTGCAACATTAGCTGCTATTTTTCTTGTTGTTTTCTTTCAATAATTCCCTTTTTTGCAACTACTCAAACTTCTCCACCAACCTAGAGTAAAGATCGAGACATGTTGATTCCCTTTCACGCAATGTATTTGTTTTGTAATTCCCTCTTCTAATTCCATGATTTTTTTTAATGATATGTGTGAAGCCCCCTTGCCTTTCACCTGCATCCTCCCCAATATCCGGCTTTTTTTGCTGTGTCAGTCTGCTGATTGTTCAAAAGCTCTGGAGTCAATGTGTTTATCAAGATCAAGAATACCTTGCCCTTCAAATGTCAAATAATTACCCAATGTACGAAAGGATCCGAGATGATATCAGAATTCGAACGACTTGGAATCAAATATCGGTAGCTCCAATTAGACTGTGACATGGGTAAAGAATGCAGTACAGTACCCAAAGTATATATTGGTCAAAATGAGCTCGATTCCTAAACTGAAGTGCGTCCAAGAGCTGAACCTGAAGAAGGCTAGTTAAGTTCACTAGCTCTTTCATCCAATATGCTTCCATGTGATGGTTAATTTCTTAATTTACTCTCTCCTAATAGTATAAGACAGTCGTGAGGAACCATCAGTATTGATCCGGCGCATAAAGGTAGGCCCAGGGAAGTTGGTCAGGTGGAAGTCAAGGGGACACGGTAGTAAGAAGTCAAGGGGATGTGGTGGTCAGAAGTCACGGGAACATGACGGTCAGAAGTCAAGGGGACGTGGCGTGAGGAAGTCAAGAGGAAGTGGCAATCAGAAGTCAAGGGAACGTGGCGGTCAGAAGTCAAGAGGACGTGGACGTGACGGTCAGAGGCCAAGGGGACGTGGCAGTCAGGTCAGTGGGGAGAATGAGATCGACAAAAGTCGCTGATTAAGTATCGCCAGGTCAGGACGTACAGGGCAGGACTTGCAGACCAGGACTTGTAAACTAGGATGTATGAATCAGGAGAAGCAGATCAATAATTACAGGTCAGGGTTTACATGTCAGGATGTACAGGGCAAGACTTGCAGGCCAGGACTCGTAAACCAGGATGTATGGATTAGGACGTGTGGGCCAAGAGAGGCGGATCAGGGGTTACAGGTCGGGGTTTACTGGTCAATGTATACAAGGTAGGACATGTTGGAGCAATCTTGCTCAAGACATTACTCATTGTTGATGTTTGGTTAAATTAGTTTAAGTTAGGCATTAATTGTG
>JBBMJZ010039963.1:0-44177 GCA_037833815.1 Zingiber zerumbet
CACGAAGCTCCCATTATGCGGGGTCCCGGGGAAGGATCCATTGTACACAGCCTTACCCTACTTTTTTGCAAAAGCCTGTTTCCGGGATTCGAACCCGTGACCTTTTGGTCACAAAGCAACAACTTTACCGTTGCGCTAAGGCTCCCCTCCGTTGACTCTAATATTATATTTAATAAATTTTATCTTGTTTTATCGTTGCTAACTAAGTTTTCTTTGGTCTCCTCTTCTTCATTTAATGTGTATTTGTCATTGTTTCACATCAACTGGAGCATTTATTAATTGTCTAAGTACATGTTCATACTGGTTAGTGAAATGTTGATTTTTTTTTTGGTGGACCCATAGTGTTGAGTTTAAGTTAGTGGGATTGGTTTAATAGTTTAATTTGGATGACTTTTTGTGTTTTATATGTGATTTGCTCTTATGAGCTTCTTGTCTTTTGTTTTCATTATCAGTTTTCTTTTTATTCTTTGTGGAAAAGGGCCCAGATCCAATATTCTATTTCAATGGAATAAATTATGTACAATGTGAAGAATTACATGCCCGTGGTTTCATATTATTATTATTTCTTTAAAAAAGGACCAAAAGAAAAGAAGATGAATCTATAGTTCTAAACCTTTAAGAAGTTACAAGAAATGAAATACTACACTGAAAGGTTGTTGTGGTTGTTGGTTATATGGGATTTTAACAAGTGTATCTGCTGAAAATTGCATTTTTCAAAACCAGTTTGTTTCACTGGTCCAGAGTTTGTGACCCAAAGAAAGATTGTAGCCTCATTTGCCCACACTTCAAATTTTGGGAACTAATCTACTGGTAAAGCAAAACTTTCACCGAATCTGATTATGTAGACAACTCATTTGAAACTTGAGTAGCTATTTCATTCTTCAAATAATGATGAATGGATTTCAACAACTTGCCTGAGAACAAACAAAATGGATTCTGGGAACTCCTCTTAGTTTCTTATTAATCTTTGTCATAGGAGAAGCTGGTTGATAGGAAAGAAACACACACACATACTACAGAACCAAACTTAGATCCTTACACTTAATTTTCTAGCATAACTACTAAAATAATACCTATTTGGGATTACATTAGATATATTCTATACTCCCCCTGCTGAAGTAAAGATTGCAATCTATGGCCAATTAATCACCAAAAAAAAACTTCCACAAGGATAAAAGCATTTTGGTACATGTTATGTTTGTAGAAGAAAAAAATGGTGCAACAATTGAGAGCTTTGGAAGTGTTATGTCGATTTTGGCTTGATCCATTTTCAAAAGAAGTATGATCTTCTTTCATAGAGACTACTAGGATATTAGGTTTACAAGGAAAATTTTAATTTATTACTGATAAGAGTTAAACTAGGATTACATTTTCTTCTCTCTTGCAATATTAATAAAGAGAAAAATCTAAGAAATTGGTAAATTTCAACACTACTTTGAGCACAAGGAAGAGAAGATAATAAAAACAAGAGAATGTTTAAAGTTCTCAGTCTATAGCATAAGACTAAAGATAAAAAAAAATGCATAATAGAAAGTAGCTTATCTATCTCTTAAAGGTGCAATCAACAAAGAGAATCAAAGAAAAATGTAGCAGAATGAAACTAGATTTCCAACTTCTACTTTCTGAGAGATTAAAGGATAAATGCCTGGAAAAGAGTAAACATCTGATATTCTGCACTATTAAAAGGGAGATATAAAAAGGAGTGTGCAATATTCTGACATCAATAAAGAAGGGAGAAGATGTTGGAAAAGAAAGAAAACAATCTTAGAGAAGTCCTAAATCCAATAGATGAGAAAATGAATAAAAATGAAGATGAAAGGACTTAGAAATACATCAATTTGAGACAAAGGTGAGAGGAAGATGCAGTGCAGTTCTAAATCTGCATTGTTCTTGATCTGCCCAGTTCATATGGAACTAAACCTAACATTAAAATAGCAAATAGGATTGTGACTCACACATTATTTCTAACATCCATGAATACACTAAAGATTTCTAACATCCATGAATACACTAAAGCATTGTGCCCAGTTTTTTTTTTAGAACTAAAGGATATAAGATAACTCAGAGTATTCAGGAGAACTTGTATTATGAGATTCATATCTTAGTGATTTTCAGTTGATCTAATAAATAAAGGCAGCCCGGTGCACGAAGCTCCCGCCATACGGGGTCCCGGGGAAGGATCCATTATACGTAGCCTTACCCTGCTTTTTGCAAGAGGCTGTTTCTAGGATTCGAACCCGTGACCTTTTGGTCACATGGCAATAACTTTTCAGTTGATCTAATATGGTGATTAAATGCAATTGACAGAACAATGAAATAATGATAGTGCTGAGTTTTTACACTTTATGGACGCAAATGGACACTTCTGATTTGGATAAAACTTACATTTTGCATATTTGGATAATTACTAGTAAATGCTGCTAAGTTATAGATTTATTATGTTGAATAACTGGTTCAAACTTTCTCTTACTATATTGTTGGATACATCAGGCATATTCGACTGTTGGCACACCTGACTATATTGCTCCAGAGGTTCTACTTAAGAAGGGTTATGGGATGGAGTGTGATTGGTACTTAATAAACCTGTTACAAATTACAATAGTTGCAACAATCCTTGTGCTCTAATTGGGTTTGTATTGTTGTAAAGGTGGTCACTAGGGGCCATCATGTATGAAATGCTTGTTGGCTATCCTCCATTTTACTCTGATGAACTTATGGCAACATGCAGGAAGGTAACTTGTTTCATATTTTAAATGACAACCATGATAGTATTCTAGTACTCCATGCCAACCATAGAAAAGTTTGATCTTGTTTTATATTTCATCTCAGTCTGCAAATTGATTAGTTGATTGCTTATGCTTTATTTCCATGTCATATTATTCTCAAACCCCAGTTCCATTTTGGCATGGAAGAATTGTGTTGATGAAGTTACAGATTGTTTATCCTTTGTCATGTTAATGCTTTCCTGGTTTAGGGATATATTCATCATATTCTTTTTTTTCGATGAACAAGTGGGGAAGATTAAGTGTTCCCTACAACAATATATCAAAGACATGTTAGTATCTAACTCAAAGTTTGTTACATGCCAAGTAGTATGTTCAGATACAACTCAGAACTCAAAATACAAAGCAGAGTTAAACACAAAACATCAATATGGGAAAGAAGATTATCAGGACATCCTTGTTGATGGAAGTGTATGTGGAAGATAATTTCTAATTTATACTTTCCTTCCATTAGCATGATAGTTGAAAAAAAGTATTTGCATCACTCCTTGGTCACACTGCTGCATGTTTGAAACTTAGTTTGTGAAATTCAACACAACAGCCGAATGATCTAAGAATCCTTTGAATTGCTAAATTAACATTAAATCAAAGTTAAAGAATGAAGTCAACTAAAATTGTTATGTAGGGATGCCTTTTAGTTCCTTCCTAAGGGTCTTTGAAGTTCTTATTGCAAGGAAGTGTCCCCTGAGTGGGTGGATTTTGCCTCTTGTATCTTAATAGTATCAACATTTGCATTAAGGTGTTTGAGAAGGCAAGTGAAAATATGCTCTCCCAATTCACTGTCCAGTAACATGAAAGAATCCGTTGCAAGCCCCATAGAGCATACCACCATCCAACCCATTAGATTCAATTCTGCCTAGTATAGAAAGTGCCAAACGAGAGAGATACACCTGCTAATAATCTAATTTGCTTTACTTTAAGTCCCACCAGACCCCATTTGTGTTTCT
Organism: Zingiber zerumbet; assembly: GCA_037833815.1. Classification (NCBI taxonomy): domain Eukaryota; kingdom Viridiplantae; phylum Streptophyta; class Magnoliopsida; order Zingiberales; family Zingiberaceae; genus Zingiber; species Zingiber zerumbet. The sequence continues at coordinate 3,731 of JBBMJZ010039963.1, forward strand.
TCAGCAGATTAACAGCATAATTCTTTTTTATTTCCTCCCTGTAGTCCTCTCACATTCCAGGATATTAAGTGTTGTATGATGGATAAAGTGTCTAGACAGTTATACTTGTTTTTCACTTGTTTTCTAAAGTTGGAAGTTTATATTTTTCCATAAGAATTTAGAACCTGCAAACATTAATTGATAAAAGCTTTTACCCACAACTCTTCACTAGTTATTCATAATATTTCACAATTTCTCCTTTTTGATATTCACACAGATAGTCAATTGGCGAACACACTTAAAGTTTCCTGACGAAGCAAAACTATCTTTAGAAGCAAAAAATTTGATAAGTAAACTATTGTGCAATGTTGAAGAACGGCTTGGCACAAATGGTGCTAGTGAAATAAAGGTTCAGTCATATCTCTATCTCCCAACAAATGTAAGAGACTCCGTACCAAGAATGATGAATTCATTATGTATTTATATCTGCATCAGGCTCACTGTTGGTTCACTGGTGTTGACTGGGACAAACTTTATCAAATGGATGCAGCATTTATACCAGAGGTCAAGGATGAGTTGGACACCCAAAACTTTGAGAAGTTTGAAGAGGTTGAAATATTTGACATGGTTTTATTTTTTTTATTATTATTATTTATATATAGTTATATTGCTAGTCTTTCTTTACAACAATGCCTTGCAGTGTGATGTCCATGTTCACACTTCATCTAAGTCGGGCCCTTGGAGAAAAGTAAGTTTAGTTCCATATATCTACTTTCACAGCTTTGTTCCCGATTTAAGTCTTTCTATAATGCTTTCATTGTAATTTGTGATCAAAGGTTCATGGAGTCTTTATTTACCTGTTTATTTATATATAGTCAATTCACATAACTTGTGTCTACATCTCTTTAAGTTTATGTAATTTGTGTGTTTCTGAATGTGTGTTTATGCGCATCTTCTGTGCTGCTTAGATATGATGTGTCAGGAACTTCTATGCCCAAACACTTACGCTTTTAGGCAAGTTGCAGTTTATAGTTTATGTTTTAACATATTCTAGGTTCTTTAGAAGTATGCAAAAGGGGCCTAGGTGGTTTTAAGAGAAGAAAAGAGGAAAAACATTCTGGAGGAATGAGGCTTTGCTATCAATCTCAGTAGATGGGTTTCACTGTCAGGGAATCCTCTATGCTTCTTTTATTGCTGAAGTTGGTGGTTTGCACATGGAGAAGATGTTCACATCCCTGAGGAGGAAGCTTAGATCTAGAAGTGAATGCAAAGGAAGAGGCAATGCCACATTCCATTGGGAGTGAGATGGAGACAGATGGGAGAGATGTGGAAGACACTAGTCAAACAATTTTTTGATGGATAAGACTTTGATCTGTGACATGGATAGGTGAATGCAATAGACATAGGTTGTAAAAGTGGAAAGCTGAAGAGTTAAAAACAAATCAATGTTACCTTTCTTATTGGAGATTGGAAGATACACCAAATGAAGCAGCCATAAAGCCTTGAATGTTATAGCAAGAGGAATGTGTGAATGAAACTTCAGGCAAAAAATTTGGATGAATGTGAAGCATTCTAATAGAAAGTCTGCAATTGTTCATATCACAAATCATTAAGTATCAATCTAATATAGTTTGTATTTTATTTTACTATTCCATGGCCATGGGAAAATTATAATGGAAGAATATTTAACTGTTACATATTTTGTGACTTTATCCTAAATTGTTAGCCATGATGGGCAAAGAGTGTAACTATAAATCATATGAAGATATATGCCAGCTTCAGAATTGCACTAGCATATGAATGTAAATGTTGGTCTACATTATACAAACTTTAGCTTGTTCTTATTGTAGCTTTAAGTCTAAGTAACAGCATAATGCCCCTTTAATTGACCAGTTCAATGTCAAATTGTGAGCAACAACAATTTATAGCATGATCAAAATATGAAAATCTTATGCAGTGCATTAAAACAATCATTTTTATTACAGTACTCTGATGTATATTTCTTTTTTATAATATTAGTATTCTGTTAATGATTTCGTCTTTGAACCGCTGCAGATGCTCTCGTCCAAGGATCTGAATTTCATGGGATACACATATAAGAACTTTGAAATAGTTCATGATCATGAAGTGCCTGGAATAGGTATTGTTTTATTTCTATCTTTACTTATTATTTTTTTACATAATAATGTTTTTTTTTACAACAGATTAAAGACAGTAGATCTATCTATGGTTGTCCATGGGAAATTGCAGACAATAGAGATTTACTACAACTGTACCATGTAATTCAAAAGTCAGAAAATGTGGTGACAGAGTCTTACATAGGTTCAGTTGATAGATATATACCTAGAGTTCAATCAAGGGATAACATTGGTGTACCCAACACACATAGTTGGGACTCATGGTTTATTCATTCACCATTGGATCAAGTTAGTTTTTTGAATGAGTCACCTTCTTTTTACATGAAATCACCTTACAAAATCCTGTGAATGTTTGAGCACAATGTTCCAAGTGCAGACTGGAGTTACATTTTTTGAATAGCTTTAGAAGTCTAGACATAAGAATAAGATAGAAAGGTTAAACAGTTTTCGATGTTATATTTTGTTTTTATTGTAGCTCCCTAGGCGCTCCTCATAGCCCGTCCCAAATTATGTGAAGGGAGGTAAATCACCAAAAGATGTATTTTGTTCTTATAGACTTAGTGTTAGAAGAAGTAGAAAGAATCACCAAGTTTAGGCATCATCTACTTGATGCATTAGTTTTAAATAAAGCAATTACTCTAAAGCCTATGGCATCACTATTTGATATGCACAATAATTCAATATTCAATTTGTTCTTCGATAATAGTTTAACTCTTTTTTTTCCCCTTACTTGAACCTTGCCATAATCCTTCTCCCCCTCCCATTTTCTACAATGTCTTTTCCCTCCTTTCTATACCAAAGCAACGCCATCCTCCTTACCCTCTCATGTGAATTGATTTGCAAGTCTTAATCTGCAAATTGATTTTGGATTAGGGTTATGGTGATTTAAACTCTACTATTATTGTTCACTCTTCTTGTCACCTTTTCATCTATCATAGCATCCTTCTCTAACAACGACCCTGAACTTAATAGCATTATTGGAACCAATATCAAGAATCAGTGCTCCAACTATCCCATATAGGCTCGAGCATTTGATTTTTTTTTTTTTTTTCTCTTATGGAACAACCATTTCACATCTGAAACCTTAGAACAAGTAAGATGCAACTTAGCATGCTGATACGGCATATAAGTAAGGGTGTTTTTTATTTCATAGTTTGGTATTGATTGGCAAACAAGTTGTCAAAATAGGCAACAAACATTATTATAGATCTTGATTTCAGGAGTGAGTCACTTTGGAAGACTGAAGTTCTGTATTGCGACACTACTTCAATATGCTCTTCCCTACTCTGGTAGAATTTTTATAATATTTGTATTCCACTTTCTGATTTTCTATTCCACACATTGTTGCAATGCAATATTTGTTTTCCACTTTCTGATTTTCTATTCCACACATTGTTGCAATGCAATATTTGTTTTCCACTTTCTGGTTTTCTATTCGCCACATTGTATTTATTAATTATGATATTTATGAAACTATTTATATCCTATTTACTTTTTTCAGATATATTCCTTTTTGTAATATATAGAGTAGCTCCTTTTAATTCTCTGAAGAGACAGTATTGCACTGACTGATCAGCTTGTGTCTTTTTCAGCTGAGTTAAAGAAGAAGAGCAAATCTAAGAAGCCAAGTGTCAAGTCACTTTTTGGTATTTCTCTTCTTTCTTGAAATGCATTTTTTAAAAAGAAATGTTACTCTAGTATTGCGATAAAATTAAACCCAAAAACATCATAGGCACTGTTTATTCATTGGCATTATTCAACCATCTCAACAAACATGCAACTCAACCTTCAATTGCAAAAATTTTAGTACATTTTTTTTTCACAATAATTTGTCATTCTGACTGTTACATAAAACATTGGGTGATTCAAAGGATTAAATGCTAGTAATAGGCATAGTCAATTTTCAAATCTTTCACAGTCTATCATACGTTGGTGCAATAATTGAGCCTTAGATCTTTTATAAACTAAACATGCGGTAATAGCTAGTGTTAGTGCCCTTTATTTCTCTTCCAAAAGTTTGTGTCCTCTAAATATATATACTCGTTTATGCTATTGTAAACCAATGTGATATATAGTTTCTTCTTTTAAACCCTAGGCAAACTGATTGTAGTTCAGATAAATATTAGCAATCTGAGAGTGCGTTTGGTTTAGGCATGTTTCATTTTCATTTTTTGAAAAACATGCGTTTTCTAGAAAATAGAAAATGACTTTTCGTCATTCTCTATTTTTCCAGAAAATACTATCTATTTTTTTTTTAAATAGACATAGAAAATGCAAACCAAACATCATTTTTGAAAAACACGCGTTTTTCAAAAAATAAAAATGAAAAACGTGTAAACCAAACGCACCTTTATATTTTTTGTGCAATGTGTTTTCAGAATCCTCAGAAACAGAAGGTCAGTCTGGAGAACCTGTTTAATGAAACTACCATAATGTTTCTATGGAGTCGTTTCAAGCCAAGGTTCGTTTTCACCACATCATCTTAATCTAATGTCAGTAATTTGAGAATTGTATCATTTTGACAATCACATTGGTATGCAAATAGGTTTGTCAAAATCGAGCACTTGACAGTGTTTGCAAGCAGAGTGAGGCAAGAGCCTATGCAAATTCTTTAATTACCAAATATAGTGGCAGTGCAAATTATGCCACTTCAAGCAGTAGCGGATCTGTTCTAGTTGTTGTATTTTCTTGTAAAAATTCTTGTTGTAATTTTCCAATCAATTGAATGGTTCGTTTTGTTTTGTTTTTCTTTTATTGGTGACTATTGTTGTAAAAATTCTTGAGACATTAATTTATACTTTTTTAATCATTGTATAGTGGAAATTTCATATGGATCATTCTAAATACCCTGATTTTGTATACGTGAGTTCTATGTAATTAATTTGAATAATAACGACAATGAGTGGTAATAATTTTATATCATATAGTTTATGATTCTTGAAGTTGAAAAACTCAAGTAAACCGCGGAAGTCACTTAAAAAATTTCAAGATTTTTTATTTGACACTCCAGGACAATCAGCAATTTTGTATCGTTTCCCTGTAAAAATAATGAATTCTTGTTTGTAATTTAGTAGGAAAATTAAAAAATAAAAATGTTCTCCTTTAAATTTTAGCCTTTTATTATAATTTTAAGTAATCTCAAAGAGCAGATTTTGTATTTTTTAGTTTTTTTTTTTGTGTTTTTTCTGAATGTCACCTGAGCACTCTTTCATTTTATTTTTATCTTTTATCATACGTTTTAATTCTTGAATTGGTTTGTCAATTGTTCTATGTAGTGTAGTAATTATAAAATTATAATTGTTAATGATACAGTTGATCTCAAATACGGTCTATTATTATTAATTTTTTTATCACACATTAAATCTTAAATCAGTTGGCTAGTTGTTAAGAAAAATCTACTTTTTATCAACTATAAAATTATAGCTACTGTATAATTATAATTTTATAATTGTTATAATATAAATATTATTGAATAAGATAAATTCGTTAAATATGATACAGACTGTAATTGCTACAATAATTACCGTTTTATAGCTATTATAATATGAATATTATTAAATAAGACAAGGTATGAAGCTATAGCTGTTATAATTACGGTAGAAGCTACGAAATCATAATTACTACAATATTATTGTATCTATTACAACATTATAATAGCTATGAGTTTATACCTACCACAATACAGATTTATTTTGTTCATATAATTAACACGTATACATAATTTAATGTATGTACAACATAGACTATATTGCTATAACAATTGTTATTTTATAGTTACTATAAAGTGAATATTATGGAACAAGATAAATCTGTATTCTAGTAGCTATAAAACTACACTAACACATATAAAATCATAATTACTATAATATTTTAGTAGTTATGATTTTATAACTATTATAATATAAATTTATTTTGTTCACTGACTTATGATTATAAGAGACTAATAAGTGGGATATATTTTTGATAAAAGAATGAAAGAAGTGCGTCACTTGATGATCAAAAATAAACTGTCCTTTGATTTTTGTTTTTTTTTCTTTTTAAAGTAAATTTTAGAAAAAGTAAGAGCAGATGCATTTACAAAGCGGAAGCCATTGAGATTGGAATAGAAACCAATGTTCTAACTTCTGCACCACTCTATATATAAACGCATCTCGATATCATTATTCGCTCGTTCCCTGCTTTATTCAATACTATTTTTATTATTATTATTTATCATGGGATTTCCTTTTTTTAAGGAGGCCATCATAATTTTAAATAATGCTTCTATATTCTAAATTATAAAGTCGCGATCCAAGGAAGAATCGACGAGCCAGCCAAAGTAGCATAGGGTTTCATCCAACCGTTAATTTGCCTCAGTGTCAATATGAATAGGACGGGTTTAGATTGATTTTTTTTTTTAAAAAAATTTCAATCCGAATCTAAATTTAATCTAAAATTTCTAATAATTTTTCATATAATTTTTATAATTACCATACTAATATTGATACTAATATATATAAAAATATTTTAATTTTTAAAATAAAATTTAATTTAATTTAAAAAAAATCTGCCAAACTTTAAATTTGATTCAATCCGAGTAAGATCCAAATCCGTTCTAAATTTTTTTTTTATCTGAAACTCTTCGATCTGAGTTTAATTTTTTTTTTGTGACACCCCTATCAGACCTAGGAATTATGGTTTCTCCGTATCACACACGGCCATAAGTAAACCTCTCGCTTAATCGCATTCGCAGAGTGCGGCGACCGCCGAGTCTACTTTCCAAGTCGACCACCCAACAAGATCTCGCTCTCTTCGCCTTGGGAACGGGAAGGTAGACCGAGACGATCCTGGCTTCACTTCCGCGCCTCGATCGCCTGCCATTCTCCGTGGCACCCTTCGCCGTTTGATGCGTGGATCTGCGTTCCTTGCCTTTAACCTCGAGCGCTACCCCTCCAAAGGTTCGGGGATGGAGCGTCGCCTGCGATCGAGTGTTTTGATAACGTTGCTGTTCTCTCTGCTATTGCACTGCCTCGGCGGAAATCTGGTTGTCGCTGAGAACCGCCGGCCGAAGAACGTCCAGGTCTCGCTCCGAGCGAAGTGGAGCGGGACTCCATTATTGTTGGAAGCGGGGTGAGCTATTGAAATTATGTTCTTATTTTCCTTGCGTCTTCCCTCCAAAATCCACCTCTTATGAATTTGGAAAATTTGTTGAAAACGGTTGCTATCCGCTTCGCCGTGTATTCCTCTTGAATGAGTTTGTAATTTTATTGGTAAACCGAAGCATGGTGATTGTTAACCTTTTGAGAATTTTCAATAGTGTAACGAGGACAGCGCATTGTTAGCAGTCCGATTCGTGATCTGTAGCTAGGATTGATCAATTAACAAACTTGTTGCAGTAGGTATGCGTGAACAGCTCTTAGCACTATGCATAGTTCATCAAGGTAATGAAATTTGAGCATCAGAAGCTACTTAGGCATCAAAACAAGGCAATACAGAAATGATGTCAGGGCATGTTGATTTAATTAATGATAGATGAAGGAAAAACTTCTACGATCTTCTGTTTGTCTTTGCATTTTGTCTTCTGCAAAATCGTACTATGGAATTGTTTCTGATAACTAAATATATTTTCAACAGGGAGTTGCTCTCTAAGCAAAGCAAGGACCTTTTTTGGGAATTCACTGATCTTTGGTTAGAGCCAGATAAAGGTTCAGATTGTTTGACAGCTAGATGCTGCATACAAAAAATTGTTGATGATAGTCGTACACTTCTGAGTGAAGCTTTGGGATCAATTTTTGAATTCTCTTTCACTCTTCGATCTGCATCTCCTAGAATAGTGCTTTACCGGCAGTTAGCAGAGGATTCCTTCTCATCTTATCCTATTGATGATGAAATCAACTCAGCTTCTATAACTGGAGAAAAACAAATTCCTGATGCAAACTATTTTTTGAGCACTCCAATCACAAGAAACCATGGAGGACATTGTTGCTGGGTGGACACTGGGAATGCATTACTGTTTAACACCACTGAACTTCTTGTTTGGTTCAAAAACTCATCAAATGGGTAAGATGCATCCGTAGGGATTAGTTCTCTTTTTTATTCTCCAACTTTTTTACATATACTCCATCACTTTTTGTCAATTTACTCTCCGGTTAAATGTTTGCAGACTCAAGGAGTACATGGAGCAGATTGAAATTTTTGAATTTGATCATGTATATCCGAGTTCAAACAGTGCCAGTCCAGTTGCCATTTTATATGGAGCTATTGGAACAGAATGCTTCAGAGAATTTCATGTTTTGCTGGCAGAAGCATCAAGACAGGTCTAAATAAATTTTTATGCACTTTTATTTTTAAAATAATAACATATGAATAGGTAAGAAGTTTTAGGCTCGGCAGATATATTTACAAGTATCATCCTTCTAGATGACATTACAAAAATTGTTATTCATTTGGCCTATCCAATCTAGTCCTTGCTTGGCAGCACTATAAAAATATATTCTTATAAATTAATGAGTCCCAATATTGATTGATATGGAAAATCTCTCCTGTACTAGCCATGTCAATGGATGTCATACTGTGCCAATTCTTGACAGACATGTTAGTTTGAAATCTAGTGTTGTGCTGCCCATCAAGGTATATAATATACTGTTCTTGTAGATTAATAAACCCAAATGCTTTGATGCATGTCAAAGGGTGTTGAATGTGAGTACAACGTGGCGCTGTAACCATTCAATTCCTATCAGTACTGAAATTTCGGCATGGTGCTTCCCATATCAATATGATACAAATAGTTCAATAGAGGATGAGATCTATGTAGCTGGCTACAAACAGTTGGGATAACATGGTTTGCTGTTGATGCTGGTTAACAATATGCTTAATCCAACATAGGATTTCTGTTTCAGCTAGATCATAGTTATTCATTTTCGTTTTCATCTTATCAAGCATTTCATGGTGCACACAGCTCCTCTTTTTGTGGTTGTTGAAATAATTGCACAAACGTTTTCCTTCTTTCTTCCTTATGGTAACATCTTTGTTATTCTTCTTAGGAGCATGTGATATTCATGGTATTCTATTTTCTATCATGGTCATTTATCTCTTTTATTTATCTAGTTATATATTCGTGTTCCCTTTTTTTCTTAGGGAAAAGTTAAGTACGTTGTTAGACCTGTGCTGCTCCCTGGATGCCAAACAGCCAGTAGCTATTGTGGTGCTGTTGGTTCTTCTGATGCAGTAAATTTGGCTGGTTATGGAGTTGAACTTGCTTTGAAGAACATGGAGTACAAAGCAATGGATGACAGTACTGTAAGAAAAGGTTATAGATGGTGCTTCCTGTGGAAAATCGATATACTTATTTTTATTTTACATCTCACCAACTTGTCAGAGCTCTTCTTCCATCCAGTAGCTACTTCACTTTTAGGTTCCTTTTATTTGGAAAGAAAACAAGGACAACTTAAAATGGATTAAAATGGAAGAATTGCTTCTTTCCCTTGTCTGCTTGAGATAAAATGGGAGGAAAGAAAATAAATATTTGTACAATTTTTCTCTTTTTTTTTATCATCCCAGAACTCACCAAAAAGGAATGGTTGATAGTATACTTGATTGGTTGATTTTTCCCCAACTGATTAAGTGACCTATCGAAGTCACATTCCCCATCTAAACTCCAAACCAGTTAATAAAAGGTTATTTGGCCTCCTTTTCTTCCCAATCCTTATTAGCCAGAGTGGAAATTAGAATATTTTTTAATTATTTTTTGAAAAATATTTCCCCTGATTATGCTATATCTTCTTCAATCTCTTCTCTTCTTTCTTTTATCCTTCCTAGTAATCAGGCCTTAGGAGATGAAAGTTGTCATTGGTTTTCCTAAAATAAGGTGGTAATATTGTTCAATACTTAGTTTTGGTATCCTGAAGTATGGGTACTATGGAGGTGTTGATGCTGCTTCAGTCATATTGCTATATGCTGAAAAATCAGTTCCAATTTCAGCCATTGTTTTTGTGTGGTGCGCTTGTTATACAATGAGATCTGAATCTATGCTTTAAAGAGCTGGTTTAATGATCAGCTTTGCCGTTTTACTATGGTTTGCCAGCTTATTTGATAAGATTGTGGATAATCTTGCAAAACTACCTAAGTTGTTGTGTAGTTGATATTTGCTAGATAGTATATCTATGCTCAGATACACTCAACAGATAGAACACAACCCGCAACTATAGCTAACAAAAGGAATAGATGTTATTGACCAGTGTCATGGGAATACTACACAAAGGGAAGATCAATTATGTATGTTTCCCATTCAGCTATAGCCTAATTGTAGTAAGATTCAGGAATTGGCTTGTCTGCTAACCCCTAAGCATACTTTGAAAAAGAACATGAACCCTTACCACCAGATTTAATTTGTTACTTTCTTGATGTTTTTGACATTATCACACCGTGTCCCATGAGTTTTTCAATAAAAATAACTTAGATTATAAAATTTTCTTTGAAATATAAAAAAGCATATTTGTGAAAACCTAGCTAGTCAATGTAACAGTGGGATGCATTTGGCAGCATTTGCATGTCAAAAGTGCATTTAGGAAAAATGTAATTCGAACTAAGGTGCATATTGAGAAAGCAGTTTAGTATTTGGTGATTAGGATCCCATTGTGCTTTACAAAGCAATTCATGCAGAACCTTGACTATGATGTCTTGCTTGGTTTATGCAGGTGTGATACTCGAGGATCCTAGGACTGAGGATCTCAGCCAAGAAATTCGTGGATTTATATTTCATAAAATCCTGGTTTGTCCTTTAGATTTAACACCCTTGAATGATATTTAGACTTCTCAATTATACTTAATCTGGTGAGATGCTGAGACACTAGTTTCCATAAATTTCCCTCTTCATTTGAAAGGAACGCAAACCAGAATTGGCAGCTGAGGTTATGGCTTTTAGGGAATATTTATTGTCATCAACTGTGTCTGAAGCCTTGGAAGTTTGGGAACTTAAGGGTATGGACATATTCAGTTTATTTTTAGTCCATTCAAGCAGTTTGGATTATAAGTAATATGTGACTATGTGGGAGCATTCTACTATGAATTTTAGCCCCTACTTCTAACTGACCTCTGTCAATCTCTGATGCAGATTTAGGTCACCAAACAGTACAAAGAATTATTCATGCTTCTGACCCCTTGCAATCAATGCAAGAAATCAATCAAAATTTCCCGAGTATAGTCTCTTCATTATCTCGTATGAAGGTGAGGTTTTAAGCATTTGCTATATATATTTGGTAGGCTCATAGCATTCTACATAGATGAGTTATATCTGTGCTAATATGTATTTTTTTTGTAGCTTAATGAGTCAATCAAGGATGAAGTACTAGCAAACCAGAGAATGGTCCCCCCTGGAAAGTCTTTAATGGCATTGAATGGTGCCTTGATTAATATTGAAGATATTGATCTATATCAGTAATAGTTTTCTTCCACTATGTTTTTTTTAACTGTTAATACTTTGGATTTTTTTTTACTATCAAGGCTGCACATTTCCAAACAGTATGTCATTGTTGTCAAGATTGATGAATATTCATACTGATTGCCCAAGTTATATTGGTATTGACAAATTATTTGGACCCTGAGAAGTATGTTATCTCACAAAGATCATCTTGAAATTTTATAAGGACTAAAAATTTTAGGAAATTATTTGGAAATGAAATGAATTAGATTCTACTCGAAATTGATTGGAAATGACACAGCAAAAATTGATGAGATAGCTGAAATTCGGCTGACTTAGGTTCAATTGGACAATTCAATGACTTAGCAAACATTGCTCATCCAAGTTTCAATCCTAGCAAATGCACACAAGAGGGAGTTATTCTTCTTTGCTCTCTTGATTTCTAACTTAATTTTCTCAACCTTGACACCAATTGGATTCTCACGATATCATTTAATCTTGTTAATACTTGTAAACAAACACTAGATAGGCCAAACATGTCTTCTATCTCTTAAAATTGACTGGAAGGAAATATTATTGGTTTGGATAAATTTTATAAACCTTCATTCAGATTGATTTAGGTCCCAACAACTATCTATAATGTGAATTATTAAATAATAATTTAATATCAACAAATAGTATTTTTATAATATAATATTATTTAATAATTTTTTTATTACTATCCTTTATTACTTCTAATATTGGTTTATAACATGATCTGTAGAAGTCTGACAAAGCCCAAGTTCGGCAATGAACTGACATTTCAAGTGTTGGATTTTCGTGAATTTGTTTTTTTTTTCTAATATTACCAATTCTTGTTTTAGATCATTCCATGATATTACAATCTGAATCTGATGGATGCTCATGGCTCGGTTTCAGGTTAATGGATCTTGTTCAACAAGAGTTATCATTCGCTGATCAGTTCTCTAAACTAAAGGTGATTTATGATAAACAGAATCATGCAACACTATCATAGATACTAATCTTATATTATTGTTTATTATACTCAATATTGGTTTTTACCTTGTTAATATCCTTCATATCTCTGGTTCTGTTTCATTTTTGTATCTGATTTTACTGCTTTATTATTGTTATCTCTTACCTGCAGTGGCAATTTTATCATTGAAGGAAAAGGGGATATCTGTCATTCCATCAATATCTTTTGTTCAGTGTCTCTCTGTCATCTATAAGGTTTTAACAAACCACAAGCTTACAATATGCAGTCAGATCACTGCATATTGCATATGCTATCTCTAGACAACCATGCAATGTATACACAATTATTAGTAAGAGATTATTGATTGATTTATACATGAAAATATGTCCATAAAAAATAGTTCTTGTGTTTCTATAAAATTTAATTTTGCAAACATCCCAATAGGAAAAACAACAACCAAGCCTTTTCCCACTAGGTGGGGTCGGCTATGTGAAAGTTAATTTTTTTGTGAAGGTTTATTCATCAATTGAGTCTGTCCTAATCATTATATATTTTACTCTCTTTGGCTAAACCAAGTTATCATTTATTAGTGTTGAGAGTGCAAAAAGTCCAATTCTCTTGGAGGGTGGGGATTGAATCCATCCTTGGTCTTACACAAGTAAGTACTATCCTCTTGGCATGGGTAAGTCATGTGATATCACAATTCACAACACACCTTACCTATAATATACAATGTGAACTGTGCACCATAAAAATTGAGCCGATGGCTGGTGCCAAACCTTCTTATAGAACGTTCTTTCTTGAGTTTCTAGATCTTCTGAACTAAATATACGAGTTCCTCAGCAGAGGGATGATTCAGGCCTCATAAGCTTTCTCCTGGCCTTGTTGCTCCAACAAAAAATGACAGAACTTGCACCCTGTAGTTTAGTTGAACAAGGCAAAGTACTTATCAAACTATATCTAACTTCTGGCTATGACAAGTGAGAATATGGAAGGAAAATTAATTATGTGACTTGCTACATGCTTTCTGTTTTTGGTTATTGTTTAGACTCACAAATGCAGTATCCATGTTCTGTACCTTGTCTAATTAGTTGTTTCAATTAAGGTTTGAAATTTTGTTTTGTGTTAAGAGTTTTGGTCCCCGATTAGGAGATTATATCAGTTGTAAGTTCAGTACTATGCTTATGTGCTGACATTGTGGTGCAAGTGGCACTGATGAGGAAGGAGCCGCAAGGAATTCATAAGAAGGTTTGTTGCTTGCAGAAGACCCTTGTAGCATGTGAATCACCTATCACATCTGTTCTGCTCGTCCACTTGTATACAGGAAGTACCAATTCTTCTTGTGTGCCAGCTGGCAATCTGGATGACAAATTTTGCCAATGCCAACCAGCACGGAACGAAATTTGAAACTATGGTTCCAACTTCCATGAACTTCTAAAAGTATCTGGTGCGAACCTTGATAACATAGTAAACTAGAATCAACTTTGAAGGAGCACATATGGTACTTGAGAATCATCTTCAATTCTTTGGAAGAACATATATAGCAAGAGAACTAGAGAAGTTTGAGATGTCGGGACATTGTGTTGGCAGGGATAATATGTTGAGATCGTTGACGTCGCTGGGGGATAGTGATTCGCTTCGTTCGTGTTGTCAATCGTATGCTTGTCTACAAAAGGTTAATCCGCATCGACAAATAAAAGAAACAAACATAAAAAACAAAACAGACGTACAACACCTCGATTTTACGAGGTTCGAAATTCCCGTTTCTACTCCACGACTTAGCATCCTACTGGTATCACCACTTTGCTTTCTCATTATCGGATACCTTTTGGAGGCGGACAAAACCTCTTACACACTTGTTCTTACAAACAACAACAACCGGATATAAAGATAAAGATGAAAATGAATACAACGTAAATAACTAATTTAACACAAAAATCTTTGCTTTGCTCGCGTTGTAGTTATTTTAGATTGTCGCTTAAGGGTCGGGAATGCAACAACATTTTCCTCTAAAACCTCCAAGGTCTGACTTTCAAAATCCTCCACGAAATCTTCCTTTATAGGCTTCAGGTTGGGGTTGAAACCCACCTAACAGTCGACTACTTGCTCCCATCAGTCGATTGCTCTAATCAAGATTCAAACGTTGCCATACTTTGTTAGCGTAATTGTTCCATCCAACTCAACAATAGTCGATTGCTCCTGTCCATCAATTGACTAATGGCGATCAGTCGAGTTTCAAATATTTGGTTTGTTCCAACAGTGTCAATAAACTAATCACACTGCAAACCCCCCTTAAATCCCGAATTCGTGGTTTAATTATCAATCAATTGTTACTCCACATCAGTGGATTGATATCTCTGTTTCAACCTTACTAAAGCTGATTTTTTTTACCTAATATCTGATCAACCTCAACTTGTCAGAACTTCTTTTGCCTAACATTCGGTTAACATTGACCTGTCGAGACTTCACTCATGCCTAGTATTCAGTTAGCCTCCTAGTGTCCGATCAGTCTTGACCTACTAGGACTTCATCATTGGCAATCATCGAGTCCTCCTTGACTTGTTTAGACTTTCTGTTTCATTCCTAACATCCGGTTCTCCACAACCGACTTCACTACTCGTGCCTAACATTTGATCCTCCATGACCACTTCACTTCCACATGCCTAACATCTGATCCTCCATGTCCGGTTAGGATTTCTCTTCATATGCTTTACATCTGGTTCTCTATGGCCTGTGTTGACTTCCACCATTGTTAAGTATTCGATCAACCTTGACCTATTTGAACTTCACGTCTTATGCCAAGTGTCAAATCTTCTATGATCTACTTGAACTTCACTTCTCATGCCAAGTGTCTTCAAATATCTAGTCGACCTTGACTTGACTTTTCGCTCAACCATTAAACATCGACACCTAAACCAGTCTTGGTCAATTTTGATCCGAGGTCGATTGCACCAACAATCTCTCTTGACAAAAATCTCTCCTTATCCTTGACATTATGTTCTCAACCATCAAATCTATTAATCAAACATTGAAACCCAACTCACTCGAGCTAACTCAAGCTTGGTCAATTTGGACCAAAGGTCGATTGCACCAATATATAATTCTGATGAAGTAAACTAAAGTGTACAGGTTATAGAGTGGCCAATGTGAGTCCATGAGATCAGAAGTTTTGCACTCCATTATGGTCTACATAGGGTGCAACTTCCTGAACTATTCTCCTCATTGATCATATCAAGGAATAGGTATAGCCCAGTTCCACATTTGCATTGAGGCCTGCAAAAGGATTAATGAGCTAATGTCGAGGCTTCTTGATTATGGAATCAAGTGTCCAGCATGCCTAAATTTTTTTAAACACGATCAATGGGAATACCGGGTGACCATGCTAGATGTGTCTATGCATGCATTCTGGTATCCGATATGGCTACAGAGGAGAGAGATGCATTCGTAGTTCAGCTATCCATTGCGTGTCTGGAAAACCATCAATAAAACACAGGGATCTGTAAAGCCTATCCACCATCTAAGCTTGTCATCACTCATAACTGCTTAAGTGCCCTAAAGAACTCAGTTAAAGGTATCCTCTGTTACAGAGAAGACGTTCAAAATGTTTGCATGAATGTTAACTTTTGCTTTTGATGCAATGTATTTTTCATATCTTCCCATCAGAATTGCTCAGGACATGTTTCTTTTAAATTTTCTTCAGCTTCCTTCGAGTGTGATTCAGAAATTATTGTCAGCAACACCACCATCTGAATCTAATATATTTCGTGTTGACTTCCGATCTGGATATGTGCACTACCTGAATAATATAGAAGAGGATGCAATGTACAATCGTTGGCGAAGCAACATTAATGAGGTGCTTCTCTTTTTTATTCCATATGAACATGGCTAAAATTGTTTATTTTCTTATCCCTCCGTTATTTCTTGATGATTATGTTCTTGAATTTGTTTGTTTCTGATTCTGTAGATATTGATGCCAGTCTTCCCTGGTCAGTTTCGTTACATTCGAAAAAATTTGTTCCATGCTGTATATGTATTTGATCCTGCAACTAGCTGTGGTGCTGAGGCATGTAAATACATTCCATTTAATTAAGCACATCTAAACTTCTTCTGTTTGCATTTTACACTATTTAAATATTTGAAGTCCTGAAATTTCTAATTTGGTGTTTTTTTAAAAAACTTTCAGATCATCGACATGGTTCTATCTTTGTATCAAAGCAGCATTCCAATGAGATTTGGCATTATACTGTATTCCTCGAAACTTGTCAAGGCTATAAACAAAAATGACGGCCATCTTCTTACATCTCTGCACAATGACAAGAGAGCAGAAGATGTTTCCAGCTTAGTAAGTCCTACTTTCATGTACATTATGCAATATCTTTTTGGAATTTGCATTTTGGTACTTGAAGCAAACATCAAAAATCCATTTATCAACATCTGATAAATGTTATAACTGATATAATGATGATGAATGATTATTGTACCTTTAGATCTAACAATCGTGTGACTTCTGTGCTCAATTTGCCCCATATATTTTTGAGTTGAGTTTTCTCCAGATGATTCATTGAGCATGTTGTGGTTGTTTTTTTCACCCTGGTGAATATTTTGGCCGTAACACGAAATTAGCATCCCTTTTGTAAACAGAAGGTGATGAAATGGAGTTCAATTTTCTTCTTGTAAGCAATTTATCAAAAAAAGTTAATCTGCAAATGCCTTTAGATGATGACACAGAATTCTATATGGTTTGGAATTGTATATGGTTTATGCTCTATTCTAGAGAATATGCCTTTGAAGCTCTTATAAAATATTTGAAGCTATCATACAGTTTTGGAATGCCTATTATTATAAGCTATTCTAGAGTTTCATATGCATTTGAAGCTCCTTATATTGGCCATGTAAAGATGAGTACCATTTTTACAATTGGAGAAAACAAAGGTAACAAAGATATTCAAAGTTTTTATACACCTTTTTGTGTATTAAGTATAGACACCTTTTATGTATCAAATTGAAATTCTTATTAAATTGGTATCAGTTTTTCAAAATCTCAATTTTTTCAGAGTGCCATTTAAAATCTCCCACTCTTATCAAATGATAGAAAGAGGGATCAGGTGTTATTTTTTCCACTTTTATTTAGTAAGTCCTAACATTTTGAATTTTCTAAACTAAAGGTCTACCTCTCTGAACTAATCACTCATAAACATTTGAATTCAAAATTCATACTGATTCAGAGATCATTTTGTTATATATATATATATATATATATATATATATATTCAAATATTTAATTTTTTATAATTTTGATTATTGAAAGTAATTAGTATTTTATATGTTTAACACCACAATTTGAAATTTCTGTCAAATAGTATGTTTTATAATAATTCGTAGAAGCTAATAGAAAGTCCAGATTAGTACTTTTTGTCAAACTTTAGTCCAATTAAAAGCTTAATTAAAGAGAGTGAAGAAAAAAAAAATTAAATGAGCTAATAAAGGTACAAATAGTGTAGAGAAATCTAGACAGAGTGCAGAAATTTTTCAGTATAAAGATCTGTATGTGCACAAGGATATGTTCAAATCTCTCTCTTTCTTTTTAAAAATATTTTTTTGTTTCTTTCTTATACTTGTATGACATGCCTGTTTTCCTTTTTTTTTTTTGCACTTACCTTTAGTTTTGACTTTTCAGTTTTTTTTTGCAGATTATACGCCTCTTCCTGTACGTTAAGGAGAACTACGACACTCAGTTGGCTTTTCAGTTTTTGAGCAGTGTATGCCATTCTGGTCCTTATACTGTTAATTATTTGATGTCATTCTGACTCATTGATCTGCCATGAGTTTATGCTAGAAAAATAATCTGCTAAAATTATAAATGACTTATTGCTTTTGTGCTAGGCTTAAAGTTGTAATTTAACTTTCAATCTGTTTACATCATCCTTCAGGAATATGGACACGTCTCTTCTCGTATTTTTATTAACTAGACTGGGTTCTTAGCCAAAAATGATAGGAACCATCTGACTCACTGTTCACAGTGTTAGTCTGAGCCTCAATTGACTGATTGTCCTCGGCAACAAATTTAGAAATCAGCAGTCAGCACAATTGCTCTGGTTAATTTCATTAGGCTTGGTTCACCGACAGTAAAGATCCATGAGTTTTAAAGTCTAAATCAAAATGAATTGGTTTGAAACATAGCAAAGTTAAGAGTATGCCAAGTAAACATACTTAAAATATTTCTAGGAGCTTTTCATTAGGTGGAACCCTTGTTCATACCCCAAATATTATTCATATCATGGTTGAAATGATTGGCCATTGAAATCAATTTTTATATTTATAATGCCACATCTTAAGTTGCTTTAATTAGGATGATAAAATCTTATATTCTTGTGCTTGTTGAACCATTGCAATTGCATCAAAACCATTGCAACCATTTGAATTTCCTGTTGTTCTTTACACTATCTGCTGGAGCTTTATTCTTATTTAACTTCGCTTCAGAAATCTTGCAGATTGTTAAACGGCTGGGGTTCAAGGGGAGGAGGGGAGTGGGGTTGGGGTTGGGTTGGGGGGAGTGAATATTCCTCATAGTTGCCCTAGGTAGCCTCCTATATCTTTATATATGTATTATGACAAAAGGTGAATATTACAAATGGGTCTTTTCTACTTTACATATTTACACTTCCTTTGCCCATAACACTCCTTCAAATTAGTCTGAATAACTACCTTGTTTTATACATATTCTAGACTCTTAATAATTTGGTCAGCAAATTTCCTAACTGATCGGTAGAACTATCAAAGTGATAATCTCTTTAGATTGAACTTTCTCGTCCGTTAAGGGAACCAATCTTTATATGCATTATCCTTTCTCGCAACATGGGATTTGAGGTATACACATTGCAACTTGATTGCCACAATGATGAAGGAGCATGTTCTAGTTCAGTCATTAGACTCTTAACCCAAATGAGTTCACATGCTACTAAGGCCATGTATTTGTTTTCTGGCCTGACACTCAATCTTGCTACTACTTTGCTTCTTACTCTTCCAAGAATAAGGTTACGTTCATGAGAATGTGATAGCTAGATGCAGATTGTACATTTGTAAGAGAAACTACTCAATCTATATTAGAGTTTCCCTCGACCTGAAGATGACCTCAATAGCAAAATCAGTTGGCTTTCTTGGACCACCATGTAACTAAAATAGAGTCCTCAAAGCTACCATCCAATGGTTATAACATGGGCTTTCTAGGAATCACATTGAGTGACTGTGAGGTAGACTAGTATTCCTAGATTAGCTAGTGGCTCCTCTTGCCCCATACTAAACTTACACTATGATCAATAGGAAGGTCCATAGAATTAGTTCCTAGGTAGCTCACACTTAAAGGCTTCACAGCCATTAAACTCTTGGTAGCTATCCCACTATCTTGGCAATCAGAACATTATATAAATATGATACATACCCAATAACAAAAACAATAAGATTAGATTCACTCTGCAATCTCTCATACATCTCATGCCTGGTTCTTTAACTCCTTGAGTCACTAATCTCCTTCGAGTCTATTGCAACAACCTTATGTAGAGAAACGTCTCAATCCGAGCCTCAACTCTTTAGTCCACCTAGCTCCTCCCCAAAATCTAGTGTGTCAACTTGATGAAAGGCAATTCCAAGGCAATGAGCTCCACAATCCCCACAATTACACTTCGATCCATGCTCCATGCTTTGAGTTCTAGTTTCTCCAAAGCGTCATCACCATTCGATTCAAGCAATTGAGCCATCAAGCACGTTAAGCTCCCTAAGCTTGCACTACCACTCATTCTATGTTCCATGTCTTCGAGTTGTCTAAGCTTCTCCAAGTCTCTATCACTAATCAGCGTAGACCTCTAAGCTATCAGACATGCAATCTTCATGATGACTTAGTCCACAACTCAATCCCATTGAGCCAACAAAATCCACGAGCTTCATGTGCTCTATTAAAATCCATGAACATTTGATGCGTGTAGCATAGACACAAGAAACACCTAACTTAAATTATATTTCCAACGCATCAAAACAAGTTGAGCCCAACTCCATGGAAGAAATGTTTCACCAACATGATATATATATATATATACTTTCTTCTGAGTGAGCAACCTCTATGCCAAGGAAGGACTTAAGATTAACCAATTTATTATTTTGGAAGTATTCATGGAGATAAATCTTTCATTCTACTATCTCAATGGACTCATCATTAGTGATGATAATATTGGCCATTAGTGAAAAAAGCTTTTAGGTTACCAACACCATAAATCTGAGTCTACTCATTTGCTACTGGGCTAACTTTAAGCTAATCAACAATGCCATCTGTGGAATGCTTAATAGAGAGGATCCATCTGCAACCAACAGTAAACTTATCTGGAGGAAGCGAAACCAACTCTCAATTGCCATTAGATTGTAAACCTTTCATCTCATTAATCATAACTTTTCAGCACCTTGACTTTGAAAGTGTCTCAGAAACATATTAAGAAATGGACTGTGTGAATAAAAAAGAGATAAAGGTACACTATTTTGTTGATAAAGACTGCAAGAGTACCTTAGCGAAAGACAATGGAAAGGTCCAAACCTTGCTCTGGCTCTATTACCATTTTGAAATTGATTGGCTAACTACTTATCTCAAAAGAAAAGATCAATTTATATGGACCTTTTCATTTTTCATGTGATACCAATGGGTTTGTAATCTCTTAGCTTCAACACTTACGATGAGCTTGTTTTTAAAACAAGAGTACACCAAAACAAGGAATCAGCTTCTGATAATTGTGATAGACCTGTATCATGGAAAGAAAATGTTCTGGTGTTTTGAATTGGTCCATCTTGACATGACTCTGCATGATGAGTTTTCCTCTCGTATGTGAATCATTGCTCATATGCATTTTGAAGCTTTTGGCTTTTTAATTGATAAAATCAGCGTTAAATTTTGCAGTAAGTAGGTACATAATTTGAATCAGGCATCTAATATCTTTAATTCTGTGTGCCCTGTTTGCTTCTGTTGATTTTATGGTAAGTTGCTCTGCTGTTAATGATGTATGTTTTGTGAATAGGAACTTCCAATTTATAAACGTGGAAGATTGATTTGTTCATCTACAAGAGTAGTTGTTCTTTATGACTGTACAGTAATTTGACATTTTCCCCCTTTTTTTCCTTTTAAATAGGTTGGCAGGTTCTGGCAGGATGAGGATGTTCTGGGTGAAAAAACTGTTGAAGTGCATGATGTTGAAGGGGCATTTGTTGAAACTCTCATGTACATGACTCTGTTATTTCTCACAGAAATCAGTATCTCTAAGTTTTATGGTTGTTAGCTGCATCTGACATGCACCTTGTCTCTGCAGATCAAAGGCAAAGTCTCCTCAGGATGTATTATTAAAGCTTGAAAAGGAGTCAACTTATAAGGACGAGGTTGAAGGGAGCTCTAATTTTGTTCTTAAACTGGGGTTGTCTAGCCTTGAATGCTGCTTTTTGATGAATGGCCTTGTACATGATGAAGTCAGTGAGGTTAGTCATCATATCACCCCGACAATCTTCTTCTGAATTGAATGATATGACAGTTATTTCAATATGCATCAGTTCAAGGTAGAACTTTATGACTGGTTTACAACTTAAACATTTAGGATACATTTACTTAGCGTGTCTGTAGTTCTTGGTATGATGATCATGATATTGTACTTGTTGGTTCAGTGAAAAATGATCTGGATGGCTTTATGCTTCTATCATTATAAAAAATAAAAAGCTTAAGCTAAATTTTTGTATTTGAATAGTTCTTTGCACTGGGTTCTGTTTATATACATTGGTTGGTTTGACTAAGTTTAATTATTTTAATATGCTGTAGAGGTAAGAGAATATCCTCGGAAGATTTCACTAGTTGTTAAGAGTTTCTGGCTAAATTAGCATGGCGCTGATGTTTGTAACATAAACTACATAGCATACAATGCTTGAGCTATTTCTATGCAATTAGTCATGCTGAATCCTCAAATCATACTAAAATAAAAACTGGGTTCTTTTGATCAAGGCTTAGGATATTTTTGCTTGCTGGAGGGTAAAGGAGAGGAGAGGGTGGAGATGGAGAGGAGTGATGAGGTGAAGAGAGGGGGAGGGATTCTTCTGGGCGTGTTTACCTTGTTTCCATAGTCTTGGCTCAAGATGGCTATCCATGGATTGGAATTTTAAGTTGTTGCACAACATAATTGATTGCAACACAGAACAAGACAACACAAGCAAAATTTCCCTTGTCGCTCTTGCTGGAGCAGGACGTGTAGGGCTAGGTAGTGCCAATCACAATTTCAGTTGTCAATGAAAGAGACAATGAGAGTCAATCATAATTGTTTAGGCTATGGGAAGTGGAAGAGGAAAGGAAGAAGGGCTATAAGATGAGATCTAATTGGAAAGGAAACACATACTAACAATAGCATGAAGAATGAAGGACGACGGTGAGAGGTGCTCACCGGGAATTTTTTGGGAACAATAAATGTCTTCATTGCATCATCTTTGGAATTTTTTGCTATATGAAACTAATTCTCATGATTTTTCTGAATTTTTATTCATCTTTATATACATGTAGGAAGCTTCTATAAATGCTATGAATGAAGAACTCCCCAGAATTCAAGAACAAGTCTATTATGGGCATATTAACTCAAAAACAGATGTCTTGGAGAAATTTCTCTCTGAGAATGCTTACCAACGCTATAATTTACAGGTATTGTATTCTTTTTTAAAAGCTGTTTTGTTTTTTTTACCTTCCCCAAATACTTGGTTTCAAGTTGTAACTGTGAAATTTAGATACTAAACGAAGCTAAGGGTCAGAAAAGGTTTATTTCATTATTCTCATCATATGCTGGGACAAAAGGAATGCTTGAAGATATGAACTACTTGCACTCCCATGGATGTATGCTTTCATTGGATATTTTGTGTTGTTTTCGCTTCTATCACTAGTTAACAAGTATTATCTGATTTAATTTGCAGCTATGGATGATTTGAAGCCTGTGACACATCTTCTTGCCGTTAGCATTACATCAAGAACTGGGATGGAATTGCTGCATGAAGGGATAAAATACTTGGTCATGACTCCTCTTATTTACTATGACTTGCTGCCCCAGATGTAAATATGTAATTATAAACTTGTTTAGTCCTCACTTCATTCTTACAGATGGAAGGATCTAAAAGGGCCCGAGTTGGCATATTGCTTTATGGAGCCGAGTCTACTTATTCACCTGCTTCTCTTTTTATGAAAATCTTTGACACAACTATATCCTTGTATAGGTCTGTCCTATATCCTCAATTTTATACATTTTCCCTTGAATACTTTGATATGTGCAATTGCACAGTGGTGTGTTTTTCTAATTCTGACAGATACCTTTGTTGTTTTAGCTACAAGGCAAAAGTCTTAGACTTTTTAGAAGAACTGTGCTCATTCTACGAGGGCAGATATATGACAGTGCCTTTGCTGGATTCTGAAAATTTTGGCATATTTTCTGATATGGTTCATGAATTAGCTGAAAAATTTGGTCTTCCTTTCGATCACTATAATGCAACATTTTCAGACTTTTCAGTGGCTGAAACAAAGATGCAGAACGAGAAGGTATTGCTACATTAGATTTGACTAGTTAACAAATCAATCATAGTTTTCTTTAATGGGAAAATTGTTCATAACTACTTGCATTATGATGTTTGTAGTTCATCATCAATACTTTATTAGTTATTCTGGTCTTCAACAAGCACATTTATAGTTCACTATTACTTAATATGTTGGGGGTTTATATACATGAATAACAATCTCGTTCTGTGCACAAGCAAATTTTTTTGTTCTACTAGTTGACTGACACATGGAATCAACTTAGACAACCGCAAGATAGCCTAAATATTCAATTGCTCCATTATATTGTATATCTTTTCACTTTCTCTCCATTTTCCATCCAAGTAATCATAAACTAAATATTCAATTGCTCTTTTCCTGTCAACTTGTCAGAGTTCTATGTTTTACTTTTTGTTCTTCTCATGATATTCTTCTTTGTTTCTCCTTTGAGAGAGAACTCATGGGTAGTCCAATGGATCATGAACTCCCATCCACGTTTTACAGTTTCATTGTCTCTTTTTCTTCTTCCTCTTCTCCACCTCCCAGCACTATTTATTCCTTGAATTGACTACTGCATACAGTGACCCG
The DNA here is from genome assembly GCA_037833815.1 of Zingiber zerumbet. NCBI lineage: Eukaryota > Viridiplantae > Streptophyta > Magnoliopsida > Zingiberales > Zingiberaceae > Zingiber > Zingiber zerumbet. Next base: position 28,387 of record JBBMJZ010039963.1, read on the forward strand.
TTTGATTTGTGTCCCCCTGTATTTCAATCTCTTTTTTTCTTTTCTTCCGAGTAGATTTAACAAGAATTTACTCTTTGCTTTTTCTTCTCAATTTTTTTTGTAGTGGATTTACTCTGTTTCCCAATATATAGTTCCTCTTATATCTTTTAGAGTCAGTCGAGACTCTAATTTCTCTTTCATCTGTAATCCATTCAAAAATTTCCTTCTCTATTTATAGACTTCAAATTCTGAGCCATCTTAAATTCAAGTGGTGTTGTGAGGGATTTATTCTACTTTTCTCAAGAAGAAATTGTTGATATCTTCATCAAGTCAGTGGACTTGTTCTTCTATTTTTACGTGACAATCTTGGCATGATCAGTATGTATGCTCCATCTTGAGTAGGTAATGTTAGGATAAAATAGTCTCACATGACCTATTGGTATATTAGAAGGAAATTTATTTTAGGATTCCCTATTCCAAATATGGCTTGAATTTTAAACAAGTGATGAGATTTATGTTTCTGAAGATAAGTAGATAACTTGGTACTGCAATTTCAGAAAATAGCATGGAAAAGGATGTTTTTATTCCATAATTCTTGGATAATGTTATGTTTAATATATGGACAACACTCATTATTGCAAAGTTTGTATCCTATTGCACTAGATGTTTAAAGGTGGAGATGTTCTCTATTTTTATGATCATCAGATGTTGGGTTTAAGTCTAAGATAGAATGATAAATTTAGTATTTAGGTTAGTGAAAACTGAATTAATGAATAGCGCTAAAGATGAATTTGGAATGAAATATACAAGTTTCCTCTTCTGCATTCTGAAAAGCACGTCCAGCTCTCCAAACTGCCACATAGTTTTTTTTTTCAAATTAAACTCCATTATATTTTTAAACTAACAAAGTGGTATCTCCTAATTTGAGTGTCCAAAAAGGGAATACACCACACCACAAGCATCAAGAAAAGGTACAGTAAGGAGCTTGATCTTTATTGATTTGTTGAATCTTTTATTAGACCTAATATAGTTCCACATCTTACATATTGTTATATAAGACTAGCAGGCATATGCTATATGCTTCATGTTTGTTGTTGACTTGCAAATTTGATGGTGGTTTAGAAAAACTGTTCCATGCAGGTCAACATGAGCTAAAAATATTGTTTCCCCCACTGACCAACACTTGGAAAGGGTCAATGCCAACAAGTAGCAAACCCAACTAGTGTTGGGGTTGTTCTGACCGGAATACTCAGACTAATGAACATACTTTTTATGATTGTTCTTCTATCATTTGCCAGGGAAAGAATATTTAGAGGAACTAGATAATATTTCTTTTTGCTGTAGACAGTACTAGAAGCCTTCATCAATTTTAACATAAAGCTTGTTTACATCTATTGTTTTGCATTCGTTTTGACACGGGATTGATTTTCCATACCTTGTATTATCTTGGGTTGTTTGTTTCAGTGGTGTGGTGGCTATGAACCTATATTTGCAATCAAGATCTTATATTGATGCAATGATTGTGTACTAGAGCACATGACTTGCATTCAGTGCATGTGATGCACTTCCTGTCGACAATAAGGCTTGAAAGATAAATTGAAGTTTAAGCTAAATATTTTTCTGTTTCCTTATTGGATAAAGTTGTGCTCACAGGACTCTAATTGTTATTGAATGAAATTGTTGCTTTTTATTCTTGTGTGTTTATCTGAATTTTTGCTGGCGTATCCTGATTTACCTTAAAATATTCAGGTCTCAGGTCTTTTGTGTGGGCAATTAGGTCTTCAGTATGGTTCTAATGCTGTGATTACAAATGGAAGGGTGAGCTATATTGATTCTTAATTTTTCTGCATTAATTCTTCTAAATCATTCTTACTAAATCTTATGTTTCAGATATTTATTCTTAAAGAAGGGAGCCTCTTTCTGAGTGACGACTTGAGCCTTCTAGAGTCTGTAGAATTTGAGAGAAGAATTAAATACATCTATGAGATTATTGAGAAAGTGGAATGGGTGGATATTGACCCTGATTACCTAACTAGGTAAATTTGCTATACTTTATAGTTATTCTGTAGGCGCTTAAACTCATTATGCGGATATAATAGCTTTTAATCATGTGTGTGATCTGAGTGTGTTTGTTGATCAGATGTTTTTTTCCCCAACAAAATTGAGGCTTATATCATGTGTGCATGCTCCCAAATTTATATTTGTTCAAATTTTCTTTTCAATGTGTTTCTTTTACTTGGATTTCAAATTGGTGTTTACATTTATTTATATATTTATTTTCAATGTTCTGTGTTCTTATAGTTGGCCGAAACTAAACTGCTGAGTCTCATGGCATCCTATTATTCTTTCATTTATTTATTTGATTGCCATCCAGAGATAATTCTTTGAATTCATTTAGTCTTCTTTATCTTGATTAATTCTTTTTTTTCCTTACAGTAAATTTTATAGTGATTTAATCATGTTAGTTTCCTCCTCACTGTCTACACGCGAGCAGAGTTCTGAGAGAGCACGCTTTGAAATTTTGAATGCAAAATACAGGTATGTGTTTTCATTATTTTATCTTCAATACAATTCTTTAGTACATAGGTGAGCCAGGTTGATAATTTTAGCTCTTTTTCTTGATTTGTTACAGTTAATTAAGGTTTCATTTGCCAGTATGCTTCATATTCTGGTATATTTCTTCACCAGTCCATATATTTTGAAAACTAAATTGACTGGACAATTCAACCAGTTAGCTGCGAACTGTTAGATGATCCGCTTCTACCAATACAAAAACCAACATACCAAAACAATGTCCAAACCTGGCAAAAACCAGTGATAAAAAACGTAACTATCTAATATTTTTTAATATAAATCTACCAAGTTTTGTTGAAAGTATTTGAGTAAGACATTAAGGAAAGCATGTTGGATCATTTTGTCTACAAAATGCAAAACTAGGTTCTAATATTCATCAAGGTTCTAAAATTCGCTAAGCGCTAGTCGGGCGTTAGACCAATGCCTAGGCAGGGACTAGGCGCCGCGAGGCGGATCGCCAGATTCTACGGTATCAATATAAATTTCATAATAAATCATATTCTATAACTTCAACACCATAACATCAAATTTAAAATGAGTTCAAAATTACATAACTAATAAAATATCACAAATTTATTATACCTCTTTTCCATAATTTTCAACAATTTGTTCTTCATCGGATACAAACTCAATATCATCATTGTGATCCTCTTCTTCTTCGGATGCAAAATCATTGGACATAAACTCAGTACGATGAAGATGAAGTTTGGTGCTAGTTGTTAGGGCAAGCCAACTAATTGATTTTCTTGTTGGACCAAAGTTTAGGGCTTATAAAACTTACGCCCAACACAATAAAAAGGTTACATCTCAGCTGTTTTTTTAATTGAGCTTTAAAGTTAAAAGCCCAAACTAACAAAAATCACGAAAACTCAGCACTATTTTCGCGGCGCCTAGACGATTCGACCGACGCCTAGGGCCGTCTAGGCCGACCAACTAGTATGTTTTTGGTGCGGTTGACTGGCATCTAGTGCCTAGGCGGCTGCCTAGGCCGATTTTTAGAACACTAATATTCATAAAAGATCTTTGAATCGGCAAAACTGAGCCAAACATTACTAGATCAATTCATCACACGAACAATAATAAGATAGAAATAAATAATAAGCAGATTAACTATTCTTTTAAAGAGAAATACAGTAACAAACATAAATCTACAAATTTTGACCTTATGATGTTTATTCACATTGATAAACAATGTAGTTGCTTAAATTTGGATACTCTAAAGGCACCTCAATAAGCAGGACCATTTTCTTGGTTTAATCTGTCTGTACTTGGTACAGTTGGTATGATCTAGCACAGTTGTTGAGATGGGCGGAAATTGACATGATCTGCCAAAAGATATAAAAAAGGAGAAATAGAAGAAAAAGCATGCTGCTCAAAGAGATAAATATCATGGCTGTTTTGGACAGATGAAACAAATAAACTGCAGAGATGTAAAAAGAGGAGGGGATGACCACTAGGGTCTAGGGTTTCTCTCAACTCAACTCTCAAGAACTATTTATACTGTCCTTTTGGTGACAATGGAACAATAAGTGAACCAACCAGCAATACCTGTAAGGCTAGAACATATTACCCGCATGGAACAGGTGCCCTATATGTCCTTTATCATTGTTAAATTAAATATGTATTATCATTAGTTTCTATGGGTAGTTAGTTACCTTATGAGTTATGAGTATTATGTTTTGTGTTATATTTTACATGCATAATCAATTAACAATTCACCTTTTACCTTGGTACTAAAGCACTCTAGTTTTTTTCCACTTGTCTCTCCCTGTGTTGCATACCACTTGGACTCTTCCTGTACCCCTTGCATACCTATATTGGACACCTACATTCCCACCATGATTCTCTTAGTGGATACTCAACATCTCTATTGATCGAGTGCAAAAATCTTCATAAATATTCCTATTGAACACTTAGAGCCACACTAGTGCTAGAGACTCATAGTCAAGTCTGAATAAGATAGGTTTATGTTGATGATTTTGTCCTGATGTGCAATCACATAAAAGGCATCACCTGCTATATATATTTGTATATGCATATTTGGAAGCTAGGTATGCCAACAAAGCTTTAGGGGAAATCATATTATCATCAAACTCTAAGTTATCTCCTGCTCTAGTGATTACACCAAATATAAAGACGGTAACATACTGCTTGTGAGATGATGTGGATCAGGATTACTCAATGAACTATATATTGTGATAATGAAATAACTATTTATATAGTGGAAGAATTCAACTTTTCAAGAACTAAATAAATTCATTAAAGTTCTCTATCATGTCACTTGGATTTTTTGTATGTTTATGGAGTCACTTAGTATGACAATTTACTATTGTTGTGGCAAGCCACACAAGAGTTGATATTGTTTCAGAGTGTTAAAGCAACATTTTTCATTAGTCGTCAGTCAATTATATTATAATTTATTATGTTTTTAAGTGTTATGCTTTAGAGTGAAATTACAAGTCTGAGCAATAATACATTTAACCATAATACAGGTAAGCTGGAGTTAATTTGACAATGGAAATATGAATAATCTATTTTCTGGCAGCAGAATGGTAGCTAGATTGCCAACTGTAATTATAAAATGCAAGAATTAATCAATGTGCTGTCTTTAAATATTGTGAATGTGAATGCAAACCTCATATACATACTTGCAATGGAATTTAACAATCAATTTAGGAAGAGAGATTACTCTGGTTTTATTTATTCTCTGATTCCTGTAAAGTCAAGGACAAGTTGTTGAAATTGCTCGTATTTTCAGTTAATTTCATAACCATTTTCCTGAAGAAATTAGATTGATAACCTAAAGGTCATATGGGGTGATTAGGTATCAATTTTCCTGATTTTAGTTTATTTTCCAGTGCTGTCAATCTGAACAATGGAAATTCCAGCATACATATAGATGCAGTTATTGATCCTCTAAGTCCCTCAGGACAGAAGCTTACTCCGCTTCTACATGTACTGTGGAAATGTGTTCGACCAAGCTTGAGAATAATTCTAAATCCAATTGTAAGTTTGTGGCCTTTATGTTGTGTTATATGATATTCAAGTTCCTGAATTTCAGAATAAGCTGTTTAACTGGAGGAATTATTTTCATTTACTTCAGCACACAAGCTTATTAATTGCTGATTAATATTTTTTTATTTGCCTTTATTTAGAAGTACTAGCTAGATATATTTTACCATAATTTCAGGTAAACAACTTGTATAGCAATATGAATGCAATGTCTAGTAGGCCTACTTTGACATTGTGATTGAAAGGCCCCAGTGTTTAGTAGGATCCAACCTTGTCAGTACTAAACACAAAAATTGACTCATTATTTGAGGGAAAGAAGGGGAGGAGACAATCAAATGTTGCCCTCATTTTATTTTTCTTGATCAACTTGCTAGTTGAGTCTCTTATAGAACTATAAAAAGGTCCTATATTAAGTTTTATTACTAATTTGATCCAAAATATCTGTGTTTATGTAGTTGAGGGGTAGCTTTGTGTTTATAAATAATGGTTTAAAGAGTCAATTGTATTGGTGTGCACAATCCGAATGTGTCATTTCTGTTGCCGATCAATACTGATACAGTGCTACAGGGTAAATGTAAGTATGTTGTTTGTGTTGATAACTGACCAAAAAAGGGTCTCTCAGTTTGTACAGTATTGAACATACCAAGATTGGTGACTATGTTTCTCAGAAAATATTTTCCAAGAAAATACTTTTTTGATTTTCTAATGCTTATATTTTTTAGTAAAATAATTCCTGTTCTTTCTAGAGGAAGTCATTTTCCTCAAAAATAAGTCTATATTTTCCATTGACCAAAACTAATTTTTCCGTTGACCATGATTTTCAATTGCACCAAACATTTAGAAATTCAGAAATTATTTTATGCGAAACAAAGGGATTCACATGACTATCTTTTGAATCTGCCTGCCGATTGAGGAAATGAAACACTATAAGCAGAGAGTGTAAAGGAAGAAGCCAAGCATCAAACACACCATTAACAACACCAAAAGAAATGACATTAGAGTCATAAAAACCAAGATATATCAATATGCTTCGAGTTAAATCAACCTTCAGTAGTTAACTGAGTTGAGAAAATTGTTCCAATACCAGATGTCGTAGGAGTATTATTTACTTTTGAGTCTTTACAAATTATAAGGTTGTGGTCTCACTAGGATGCTAAAAGAATATATGTCCTGATTCCAAGCATTTGGTATTTGTAAAGCATAACTATTAGTCGAGAAGTTTGTTATACTTTTGTAACCTTTTTCCCTAGAATTTTAATTTAATTAACTTTTTAATTGCTATAGTTTACATTTGGAGGCAAACAAGCTGAGTAGAATAAATTGTAAGATTAAAACTCATTTAAGTTGTTACACTTTGAAAGCATGCTGAAGCTTGAAACTACACCATGCCAACATTGTACTGTTTCACCCATTGGAAACCGAACATGGGACAATATTTTAAACCTTGATATATACTATATTATATGAATGAATTTGATGTAAATACTAATTAGTTGGACTTTTGTGAAATGCGTATAAATTATACTGAACATTAAATGCATCACTTTTATGATGTTGCAGAGTTCTCTTGCAGACATCCCTTTGAAGAACTACTATCGGTTTGTAGTCCCTTCATTGGATGATTTTAGTGCCGTTGATTATTCAGTAAATGGTCCCAAAGCATTCTTTTCTAATATGCCAATGTCGAAAACCCTGACAATGAACCTTGATGTTCCTGAGCCATGGCTTGTTGAGCCAGTTGTTGCCATGTACGTTGCTTGCTTGCAAAAACCTTTAGGAGCTTTTTTATACCTTTTTACCTTTACCAGTCCACATGATCATATATTGCCACTTCATATTTTATCTGATACATCATCTGTTCATTTTCCTTAGTCATGACTTGGACAATATTCTGCTGGAAAACTTGGGTGATTTGAGGACATTACAGGCTGTGTTTGAACTTGAAGCCCTCATTCTGACTGGTATAATTTTTTTTTGCATCTCATTAGTTATTTATGGGTATCAAGGTAAAATATAATTGATTTTATTGTAGGCCATTGTTCTGAAAAGGACCATGATCCACCTCGAGGGCTTCAGTTGATACTTGGTACCAAGAGAGTGCCCCACTTGGTAGATACACTCGTTATGGCCAACTTAGGGTACTGGCAAATGAAAGTTTCTCCTGGGGTTTGGTATCTACAGCTTGCTCCTGGTCGCAGTGCAGACCTATATGTGCTGAAAGAAAATGGAGATGAAAGCTCATCTGCACTACTTATTACAATAAATGATTTGAGGGGTAAAGTCGTACACTTGGGGGTAGCTAAGAAAAGAGGGAAGGAGCATGAGGAGCTTTTGAGTGCTTCTGATGATCACATGGAACAGAAGAGAAAAGTATTTGGTTTCTTAAGCAACCTCAAGTTTCTTCTTGAACAATGGACATTCTTAGTATTCATTTCTTTTGTCATATATGCAGGATGATGAAAATAAATGGAATGCAAATATATTAAAATGGGCAACTGGATTTATTGGAAGTGGTGGATTACCAAGGAGGAAGGACGAGATTAGACCTGTAAGTTATCTTTTCTACAAAGTCTCTCTGAGTTACAGGTTACAACTGTTTTCTTGCCTAGTTTTCTCAGTTTTCCTGATGTTGTATTGTATCTTGCTTGAAGATTGCTCAATGCAGCATACTATGAGTCTCATTTTTCATGGCATTTATACTGTTAATTATTTGCTAGATCTTATACTAATTTCTCAGTAAATTCTGGTGGATATTTTCTTACCCAAGCTTGATGCACTTGAGCATCAACACCATGTATCTCAACATTTTTTATAAATTTTTATCTGCATGTTTTCTCTTTGGTATAGTGTCCATCACTGCAGTAATAAATTGATTGCATTTCTTAGCATTTGGTTGGGCAAGGCAAATAATTGGGATGTTCCCAAATACTATTATCAAAAAGCAATTCTTCTCTCTGTTTTTTTGTTGTACATAGCTGCTTTACAAACAACCACAATATGAAGTTGTAAGTTGTAACAAGCCTTTTTTTCTTGATACACCTGTGCTTTCCCTTCCAAATATCTTAGCTCTGAAATGATATTATGAAGTCTTTTTTATTCTAAAGTCTTCCTTCACTTTCTCTCACACCATTGCTCGTTATTAACTCACCTCTTAAGGCTCTAATTACAAGAATGAAGTATGATGTACCAAGTAATATTTAATGGCTCTACAGAAAAGCATCTATGCCTGTCATTTTATATGCTATTTTAGTTGGTTGAAAGTATTTTTGCGATTCATACAATTACCATACAATTGTGCCAGTTATTGGTGCAGAGTAGTAGGAACCAGTGGAAGAGGGAAAATAAGAGAATTGGTGAAAATAAGAAAGAAGTGTTTGGAAGAAAGAACTATGTTTCCAAATTACCTATCTGAATTTAGAAGCTATAGAGGCTTAAGGCTTGTGAACCATAGAGAATATAATTTTATGTTTAACTAAATTCCTATTGACTCTCACTTGCAAAACCTTGTCCCTAGCTGGATTTAAGATACAATGTTTATCTGATAAATATTATCTAGGGACATAGATATAGTTGGCATACCAACATTGGAGTTTTAGGATGACTTATTAAGGCCTTTTCCCATTTTTTTTTGCTTGTTCATGGCAAAATTTTCTGGTCATATTCCGGAGCAAGCATCTGTATAGTGTGATAGTGTTAAGAACATAGAAGTATTGAATTAACTTTTGCCATTAGCTTAAATTTTAGGGATAAGTGGTCACCAAACTAATTTTACTAGAATGTGTTAATTCTAGAGAAAATTTATTATATTGTCATATCTTGATAAGAAAAACTTATTGATTTATATTGTATTTATAGGACGCATGATAAAACCCTAAATCTAAAACATTAAACCGGAACTAAACCCATTACATCAATAGCCTTATAATCTGAATACCTTTAATTCTCCATAAGTTGTAGCATAGATTCTATGTTTTTACTCTATGTTTCATAAACTAGATTATGTAGATTAATGCATGCCCATAGTGAAATTTAAAAAACATAATATCCTCGTGTCAGTGAAATTAAACTTTACCGGAGCACACCGATGGCATCCCTTCAATCTCAGGTTAGCACATTGATAAAGAGAAAGTACAATGAGAAAACGGATGAAGTAAAATCAGAACAAAGATAGATACAATAACAACTAATAGATTGAAGAAAGAGAAAAAAGTAAAGCACCTGAGGGTTTTGGAGAAAAATTGGATAACACAATTCAAATCTTTGCAAGAATAGCAAACTGAGAACAAAAATGTTTCCTTCAAAATAAAAATCGTGCAAGAAGGTAACTTATTGTTCAGCTCTTCACTGGATTAGATGACAGTGTGTATCTAGAATAGAGATGATTTCCAAAGTATTACAATAAATCAGTAGAATAAGATGAAGTTGGGTATAATGCACTTTTAGATTTGGATAGTAGCTAAAGAGGATTGGCATGACGCTAGAAGAGGATCAACAACAAGAAGAGGCTGTTGTGATGCAAGAAAAGTCATCTTAGTTTGGCTGCTAAGAAAGAAGATGAGGATAACCAAGACTAAGTTAAAATTAGTGAACTACCATGTACTGCTCATATGCAGGCTCAGGAGCCAGATGAATAGGATGAATTGGTAGCTAAAGAAGAGATTGCGTTGAACTGAGGAAGGAGCAGGGACAAGCAAGGCACAAGAGAAATTATTGCAGAGGGAGAGGGATCGTTGGAGCAAAGAACTTAAGGAGGAGAAACCACCTAGGTTGCGGTAGAGAGTAGACAGGTTGCCAGAGGTCAGTGGTGATCAGATGCAGCGCATCCTCTGACTCATTGTAAGAGTCAGCAAATTTCTGTGTATGAATGTAGTTTGCAGGAAAGTCCAGAATACAAAAACACTAGATGTTCTTAAGCTTCATCACCATAGAGTAAGAAGAGACACTTGCAAACTTTTGTAATCATGAAATAATGTTTCTGCTTGTATCATTGTGCAGGCAGAGAAGGCAGACCTTCATCTCCCTCATAGGAGGCATTATGGCTTCTTTACTCCGAAGTGTGGATTAGAAAAAGAATGGACTGCACGAGAGTCAAGATCCTTTCTCCTGTTTACATATCAAAAAAATAACTGATGGACGGATTTCAAATCGTTGATTATTTTTATCCCTTTTTTTGTCCCCTCGAAATCAGACAGAAGCGAGAGGTGAGACAATCTCCTTCACGCCACCATGTGCAACCTCAAGATCTCCATCGCCTTCTCCTTGGACTTCTCACCGGAGCGCTCCGCCTGCAACACCAAGCCAACTTCCCCATTGCCGGAGTCCACCTTGCTTGTCCTGGTCCAGTTGGTGATGGTCGTCGTCCTAATCCTTGGCTTGGTCTTACTCCCCTACTTTGTCTGCATGTGCGTGGCTCTGCTCGTTGCCTTCGTCAGGGCTTTGGCTGTGTGCCTACGCATCTGCATCGTGGCAGCCGGAAAATTGATCCGGCCTTTTGGAGTCGGAGTCAGGGAGTGCGCAAGAGGAGCATGGAAGATGGTCATGTCATGCTGCAGGAGATCAGTACTGCCATGGAAGATGATGAAGATGCCTGGAAGACCGGGCATGTGCATTCCACGGGTCTCCTTCGAGGCTGACCCCAAGGCTTGCTTCATCAGCCTTTGGGTGAGTGGCGGGGCGAGTAGAATGAGATAATTGGCGGCCGGTGTCTGGTAGAAAAGCCCCAACCTCAACACCGATCATCTCCCTCTTCGGCTTTTTCCTTCCAGCGGTCCTTTCCCTCCCATCTTTTTTTGTTTCCTTCTTTTATCTGTTTTCCTTCGTCTTTCTCTTCCCTTCCCGTGAGGATAGTTTTCCACTGTTGATTCCTTTCTGTTCTTCATCCACGCTTTGGATTAAACAAAGCATTATGCTTCTCTGAGGGAGAGGATTCCTTGGCATTTAGAAGTGCTCATTGAAGATAGAGGCATTTATGCTTTTGTGTTTTTGAATGGTTTCAACAAGCTTTTATGAGTTTGGTTTCATGCTTGTCTATGAGAAAAGCTCAATCTATTGAGATTACTAACCCTATATCCATGTCAGCTGAGGTCAGACAGTATTTGTGAAGCTTAACTTTATCAATACGTGCTGGTCTCTTTTTTCTTGTTGAGCTTCACTGAGCTTCTTAAGTTAGTGAACCTATTTGAGTTGCGCACTTGTATAAAGAATTATGATTGAAGATAAAATGAAAACCTAGTCTCCTACTGCTAATCTTAAGAGTTTCCTCCAATGATGTCATTACTGGATAAATTTAACTTTTTGAATGAGTACCGACTAGTATCTTTGTTCAACCATCAATATATGCAATGCCCAACAATTTAAATCTGCAGAGATGATGCTTCATGATCATTGTTTCTCTATTATTTTTTTTGTTTTATGTATCTCCTCTACCTGATACTTTCTTATAAGCCTGTGGCTTCGTCGAGGTCACTGGTTTTAGTATAAATTCTATTTCCACCATCCAAGTAATAAGCAATAAGTTCATAACCCTTGAATTTTCTCAGGATCACAAGAATGGTGGAAGACAAGGAGAAACAATCAATATATTCTCAGTTGCTTCAGGACATCTGTGAGTAATGCCTCTGTTGTTCCATTATCGTTGAGAAGAAAAATGTTTTCTCAAACTGTGTCTTACTATTATGGTCTGTCAGTTGCCTTTGCAGATTTTGGCTACTCCTTAATGTTCCTGCTAGTTTCTTTCTTTTCTAAAACACATCTTTCGATATCAGCTCTCTACTCTGTTTATGAGATATTGTTTCCATGCTTCCATGTAGATTGAGTTTATTATTAAAATAATCAATGCTGATCATGGAAGAAACTTTAAAAGACTGTCTTAATCATTATCTTTGTTCAAGTTTAATCGCCAAATTTAATATTTAGTTTGATTTTTTAATGAACTGAACTGAAATATTTGAAAACCACAAATCTGTGCATGCTAGTATTCTGTTAGATTCTCTATGTTTTTTCTACGTTATTGACATCTCATTAATAACTATGTTGAGGTATCATTATTGTGGTTGACACGTCAAAAATTGAATCTTAATTATATCTAACTGGACTCAAAATCCACTGGTTGTCCATCAAGAATCATTAGCAAAGAATCTATTCAAAATGGAGCTTACGTTTAATTAGTTTCTGAATGTTTGACACACGTGCATATGGTTTTGCCACACAAGTTAATTTATGCCTTTTCTGAAATAAACAGCTATGTGTTAGAGGACTACTGGCATGCATGACGTAATTATTTTATTTCCTTGTGGTTCTTCCTTGCAATTCGTCCGTAACATGCTACTTTGAAACCCTTCTTTCTCGCCACTGCATCGGCATGATGAGTTCTTTGCCATTCTTGTGATAACTTCCTCCACACAATCCTTTAAACCCTTCTTCGGCATGCAACTGTTCTATCCAGATAAGGACTGAAACATTATGCCAAAATGGCACGACTGTTTCGTATAGCTGGGGACTGAAGCCTTGTCTCAGAATGAGATTTTTAAACCTTGGTTACTAGTATACTTCCTATTTGACCATTGCAATTTCTGTCCTTCCTAGTGCTTGTTCTACTTTCTTTTGTAACAACTAGATTGTGTGATTATTGAGTGCCATCCAAGAGCTTTAAGCAAATATTTCTTTCTGAAGTATACTTTGTCTCTTTGTCATTAGAAAATTCTTTCTGAATGTAAATGAGCTCTCTTTTTTTGTTACTTTTACTAAGCATCTAAAGACTTGTTTGTCAGTGGTCCATGCCAAGCTGCATAAGGTCGATAAAGATTAGCAATGCTATATTTCTCACCCTTTGGCAATTCCCTTCTATTTGGAAGAAGCTTTGCTAGTTACTTGAGATAAAAGAATCTATTATAGTAGCCTAAAAATATCACCTTTTTGTAGGTATGAGCGCTTCCTGAAGATTATGATATTGAGTGTTCTCAAGAACACTCAAAGACCAGTAAAATTTTGGTTTATTAAAAACTATCTTTCTCCTCAATTTAAGGTATGTTTGTACTGTTTTCTTTTTTTCTAACTTCTACCCATCTGACCTATAGAGCCTTGCATAATTGAATCTTCTATGCTGATAATTAATATCATTTCTTATACAGGATGTCATACCTCACATGGCTCAAGAGTATGGGTTCCAATATGAACTCATCACGTACAAGTGGCCAACATGGCTGCATAAACAGAAAGAGAAGCAACGGATTATCTGGGCTTACAAAATCTTATTTCTTGATGTTATTTTTCCACTTTCACTTAAAAAGGTACTTGTACAAGTCCTGGTATCTACAATATTGACTCAAGTTGTGCCTATATTCGTAGGGAATAATCCCATTCTAAGTAAATTGCATCTTCCTGTGGTATTTCCATCCAGGTAATTTTTGTGGATGCAGATCAAATTGTAAGAGCAGATATGGGAGATCTCTATGACATGGATCTAAAAGGAAGACCTCTTGCATATACACCATTTTGTGACAATAACAAAGAGATGGATGGTTATCGCTTCTGGAGACAAGTTCGTCCTTTTATTTTATTTGCCTAGCTGTTTATATCTCAAACAGTGTTCTTGCTAGATTATTTTCTTAGGGATGCACAACATCTAACTTTTTATTTTTAAAAATTTTGTTGTTAAGGGTTTTTGGAGGGACCATTTACGTGGAAAACCTTATCATATTAGGTAAAGTAATTTTTTTGGCCTTTGCCAATGAATCCTGCTGTGAGAATCCTACTTATTCTATTTTTCTTTGATTAATGATGTTCCAACAGTGCTTTATATGTTGTTGATTTGATGAAATTACGACAAACTGCTGCTGGAGATACCCTAAGGGTATACTATGAAACTCTTAGCAAAGATCCAAACAGTCTTTCTAATCTTGACCAGGTAATCATTTATGTTATCTTTTCATTTATTAGATTTGAGCCTTGGTTTTATGTAAAATAGAAAGTTGTCATATTGGCATCAAATTTGTTTTGACCTGTCACTTTGTCCATTCTCCAATTCTTTTCTAAAACATCTTAGTCTTTTCAGTAATGCATTGAGGTGGCTAAACTTTACAGTTCTTATTTATGTTTTTTGTGCCACTACAACACTAGATTTAGTCACTTCCAGTTTCCCTACTCATCTTCCGAGAACAGTGCTAGAGACTGACTGTCATTACATTAAAGTAGAAAGAACAAAGAACATGGTAGATGTGTAAAATCATGGTAAATTTAACTCAATCATCCTAAGTTGTTTGGAAATATGACAACCAATTGGTTGGTAAAATTTAAGATTTTATTGTAAGACCAAATTTTCATGATAATCAACAAGTTAGATCATTTATTCTGATTATTTGAACTTATCTGATTCCACCATTGGGTCTACTGGGGATGATACTAATAAATAAACTTGTCCAAGTGAACCTTTCAAACCCCACTTCATTTTGCTGATGATTTCTTCATATATCTTCCTCTATCTATCATTCCATCAGTAATTTAAACTTGTTTCATGATTCTATTTTTGCTTGTGCATCTTTACTAGAATGACCTATACTTGCCTAGTGCTATATTTAAATTTCAGTTTTTCCTAAATTTAGCATTTTCATTCTTTCTCCATAACACCAATTGGACTTAGTTTCCCACCACACTTGTAATATAAAGACATTATCCAAACCCTTGTTAAATTTCCAAATCAGGCCCTTTTTCCCGGTATTCCCATGTTAGACCCTTCCATTTTTGTTGGACCGAAATTCTCATCACTGTATATCAAATTGTTTTACTGAACAACTTGACTACTGCAATAATTCATTTTTAAAAAATAAAGATAAATTAATTGTTTGATATTTTCCTTTTTAAAAGAAATAAATTGAAGCTGAATATTTACAATTTCATTCGATGAATTTGTTCTACCAAACATCTTGATAAAAGAAATTAGCTAATTTTTGTGTTTTAAAATTAAAATTAAATGGAAAATTGTCTCTTTTTTGTTATTTTGTTGTATTATTTCAGTTCATTAATTGTTTCTTCAAACAACTTGAGAGTGGCACTGTATTTGTCAAGTTGTAAGATAAAACAACTTATTTGGACGGAATAGTCCAAGTTCAATCCATCAATGTGGCAAAAGACGATTCGCTCGCCCTCAGCGTCCCCGCCAACCCGTCCCTAGGCCAACACGGAGGAGGTAAATCACGGGTGACTACTAGCCATTAGTGCAAATGGTCAAG